>JAVJIF010004321.1:0-241699 GCA_038442645.1 Agave tequilana | reverse complement strand
AATTACTTACCTCCTTTGACCAAAAGCTTACCTGGAATATTTGGCAACGATGTTATCTTGAAGTGGAGGCAATCAGCGCATAGCCCATAAGAGTTGATTCTCGTCTCTTCCACATTACATCATCAAGACAAACACAAGCACGAAATGATACAGACTGAGACTAAAATCCATCGTCAAGAGTTATTGGTGGCACTCGCAAAGTCAAGGCTCTTTCGATGCTGTAAGACTCACTTGGATAGCAATTGGTACAAGAAAGAGAGAAGTGGAATGAAGAAGAACACAAAAATAAAGTACATAAAAAGGTAACTATAGATTCAATTTTATAACAATAAGAGAAAAGAAGAACAACTTACACCGTGTCACTCTCTGCACAAGCTTCATTCTTATTCTCCTATGAAACTCTGATCTCCTCTGATTACATAAATGAAACTGAAAATTATATAAAATGAAAAATAAAACCTACACAAAAAGAATGAAAAAGTGGACTAAATTCTATCTCTGCTTGGTCGTTCTCTCTTTGCCTTGAGATGCAGGTATTTATAGGAGAAATGCAGAGCGTAGAGGAGTATGAAGATAAGGAAAGCTGGCTCTCCAAACTGATTTCATGTGAATATTCAGTTCTGATCTGCAGCTTATTGGCGTATTGATTGCCAAATATAACTTATCAAATAATAGAATTAGAAATAATGATCACTTAAGAGTTGTAACCCTTTAAGTTCTCTTTCTAGATCATATTGAATTATCAGATTTGAGTTCTGGTAGCGAAAGTTATGATTCAAATACTAAAATGTATCCAGCCAGAATCTGAGTTAAAATTGCTTCATCTCATCCGTTGATCTTCTCTCTATCCGTTTATCCCTTTGGATTTGGACTCTTTATTTGATGTTATCCTCGGTTGATCTTTAGCTTTAATCACTTGCTTCACCAAAAATTAAATTTAACCAACTGAATTTGGGATTATCCTCCTCTAACCAAATAGATCTACTTAAATCTGAATTTAACTGATATTTATTTGATTTTATCCTCTTTCTCTCCATGATTATCTTCCACAAATTAGACATTTAAGACAAGGAATTTAGCAGATTTATTACATGATAAATGTGGATATGTAATAAAGAATAATGCAATAAATGTGTGCAATCAATTGATAACAAGTTTTTGAATTAAAAACTAAGCTTAAGAATGAAAAATTCAGTTTCCTATAACTTATAGATTACTTAATTCTTACAATAATACTTCAAATATTCTTCTCTTTCAAATGTATTTTCAAAATACTAACACTTTGTTTCCCTTTATGGATTTTGTGGGTGTAATCCACTGAAAATCTTCACGAGACAAAACTCGTCCTCTACGGGAAACCTAGAGGTTTAACAGCTTATTGCACATGCTCAGTGCAATCGCGCGACCCGCGACAGTGGTTTAATAATATTTGGTTTAGTTTTGTTGTTTTGCTTGAGGACGAGAAAAAGATAGGTGTGGGGGTGTGATTGCACACATTTATTACATTATTCTTTATTACATTTACACATTTATCATGTAATAAATCTACTAAATTTCTTATCTTAAATATCTATTTTGCAGAAGATAATCATGGGAGAAGAGGATAAAATCAAATAAATATCAGTTAAATTCAGATTTAAGTAGATCTATTTGGTTAGAGGAAGATGATCCAAAATCCAATTAGTTAAATTTAGTTTTTTGTGAATCAAGTGGTTAAAACTAAAGATCAACTGAGGATAACGTCAAATACAGAGTTCAAATCCAAAAGAATAATTGGATAGAGAGAAGATCAACGGATGAGATGAAGCAATTTTGTCTCAGATTTTGACTGAATACATTTTAGTATTTATATCATAACTTTTGCTACGAAAACTCAAATCTGATAATTCAAGATGATCCAGAAAGAAGACTTCAAGGGATACAACTCTTAAGTTAATCACTATTTTTAATTCTATCATTTTATAAGTTATATTCAGCAATTAATATGCCAACAAGTTACAGATCAGAACTGAATATCCACATCAAATTAAGTTTTGAGATAAGGGAGGATTCAAATTCAGAAATAGTCAGCTCCCTTATCTTTAGACTCATTTCCTTATCCATTTCTATCCTATAAATACCCCACACATCAGAGGCAGAAGGAGCGACCAAGCAGAGATAGATTTTAGGCCAGTTTTTCATTCATTTTAGTGTAGGTTTTATTTTCTTATTATGTAATTTTTTATTTCTTTATAAGCATAGGTTAGACTGAGATTCATGTAAGTAAGAGAGAGAGAGACTTATGTTGAGAGTGATACTGATGTAACCTCCTCCTTTCTTTCATCGTTTCTACAAGTAATCAAAGGTAACATCTTCATGCTTTCTTGTTTATATGTTCTTCTTCTATTTTTACTTTTCCTCTTTTGGTTTTGATGAATGTCCAAGTGAACCTAGAAGCATCAATGTAGCCATGTTTGTGTGAGTGCCACTGATATTTCATGATAATGTTCTCCTTCTCAAGATTTCGTATCATTTCATTCTTGTTCGTCTTGATGATGTAATGCGAATGGGGACTGAGCTCGATCTTATGGGTTATGCGTTGATCACCTCTGAAGCTAGGTAAAACATGCAAGGTTTCAGATAAGTCATCAACCAGAGGAGGTAAGTATTTCTTTTAGCTTTTCTTTCTTTTCTTTTAATTCTTTAGTTTAGATCACCAACACCATCAACTCCAACTCTTTTATCACTCTTTTTAATTTCTTTATATATATCCATTTTTCATTTTCTCCATCTTATCAATCTACCACTTTCTTCCTAAATTAACTTTAACTTATTTTTTTCTTCTCTTTTAAAGAACTAAAAGAAGATCTTTAACCATTGAATGTAACAAAAAGAGAACTTGCTAAAAAAAGCTTCCATCGCTAGTCCCTCCTTGTGGATCACGACCTGCATAACCACTTGCTATTGCGGTAGTATTGAGTACTTGCACTCTTTATTCTAAGTTCTAAAATTCTGTATGCTTATGTGCAGGTCTAACCTCAATCAGTTTGTTCATGAGTTTATTGAGTATCTATATTCTTAGTTTGTACATGCTCATATACAATACTTTTGTTATACATTGTCATTATACATTGTCAAATTAATCATATAACTTGTTGATATATTGTACTTGATAGATAAGCATAACTTGAGGGGAGTTTTTAAAGTTCTTTCCTTTCATTTCTTTTAAATAGCTCATATGTTTTGTCATCATCAAAAAGAGGGTGATTGTTGGCTCAAAGATTACAATCACCGGTTTTGTGTTTTGATGATAACAAAGCATATTAATTTTTGAGTACTAATCAAGTTCAATTGTTTTAAGTGTGTTTCAGAGTTCAAGAAGATCTAACAGGTTTCTTCCTCTAAAGGAAGGTGTTGATGACTCAAGGGTATTTAAGTAACGGGATTGAAGCTCAAAGCACTTAACATTGCTATCAGAGAAGCCCGCTTGAAGATTCTTCTGTAAATTAGAACCTTTTAAGAATCTAGTTTGTTAAAGAGTATAATATAGATTTGAGGCTCAAAGATATAGAGACACAAAAATGCACATTTTTAAAAATATAGTTTATTTTGTATTGGTGTTTTTAACATGTTTTGTTTTGATACTTGTTCTATATTTTCTAAAAAAAATTATATCTCAGTTTAGAACTTGTATCTCATTACTATAAATGTTTTCCCTCTTCAAAAATTTATACAAAATTATTTAAATTTTTTTATTTTTCAAAATAGACCTTGGATATGGTTTTGGCCTAGGTCGGTCGACCGGGCGCTCAACCGTGCCTATTACAGACCAGAACGGTCGACCGAACCTTTGGCAGAGGGGGTGTACACGTTGGTGCACATTCCCGGTCGACCGACCGGTCGACCGACCCCCTTTTGCGGTCGACGATGGGTCGACCGAATTCATGGTAATTGGTCTCGGTTAAAACTGGTCGACCACTCGATTGACCGAGTGCCAACAGTCAGATTTTTTAAAAGGGCCAGTCGACTGACCGGTCGACCGACAAACTGCTATAATGGCAGTGATGGCCAGTTTTCAAATTCTGTATTTTTAATATATTTTTAAAACGTGGTGATTTAAATTCTAAGGGTTAAATTCTTCCCTTTTAGACCTGGTAAACAATTCTAAAAGTGTTTTTCTAAAGCCTATGTAAAGGGTCATTGGGATTGAGTTTATACAATAATAAATTCAATTGAAAATCAAGTTTTTGCTTTTAAAGAGAAAAAGTTTTCAAAGTTTTCTTATGTGCTTTCAATTTCAAAGTTTTAATTGTGTTTTTCTATTCTTAAAACCTCTCTATTCTGATTTTCACTCTCACATACATCCTTGAGCTTCAAATTTACTTTCTACTCTATAGGGATTTGTAAGAGAGTTGTGAGAGAGTGTTTGTGATCTCTTGATCACCAAGAGCTTGTATTCTCAATTGGCTTTGTGCTGCCTCTGGTGTTGAGGATTGAGTTGGGGAGTTGTGTAATCCAAGTGGTTATAATTTCTTGTTGTAAGGTCCCTTTGTGGAAGATCCAATAATGGGTAGTGAAATCTTTTACGGTGGTGAAGGCGGGGACGTAGAGCAGTGGCTCGAACCTCGAAAGAAATCTTTCTTGTTTTTGATTGCCTTATTGTCTTTATTTCATTTACTTGTTTATCATTCATTCATTTTTGTCAATCAATACTCATCTCAACAAGATAGCAATTGAGCACCTCAACTCTTATCTAGAGAAATCACGAGGAGAAGTTCAGAGCCCTTCACGGGGAATCCAGCTTCAATTCTTGTTTTGAGTGATTAGTTTGCATCATACATTTTAAATTGTTTAGAATTTGCATTTGATTAACTTTACACCTATTCACTCCCCTCTAGGTGTAATTTCAAAGCTAATCAGTCAGGTCGGGGCAAGATTGGTGTGAGGTATTCGCACAAAAGCGACGAGCCTAATTAAGCCAAACCACTAGCCTTCAGGGTTTCACCCCTCAATCCCCGTCCTATAACATCGATTTGACAGGAGTCAAATTCTAACACCTTCCCCCTAAGGATAACCTCCTAATGACTTCAAGATGTCCCTAAGGCCAATATCTATCAGATTTTAAGTTAGGTTTAGGTTGTGCGTGCTTGAAGATGGTTTGTGGGCAAAGGAAGAGTAATGACTCCCCCACCTTATCTTTTGTTGGATTTTGCCCTTAAGATGATTTAGTGCAAAGTGTGCAAGATATATAAAATAGCATTCAACAAGCAATTAATCACTCAAGAATGTTTCCTAAGTTATATGATATGCATACGTACCTTGTCTTCAGCTTTCTTCAACAGTAATTGAAATGAAAATGTAATTAGACAAATGCCTAGGAATGCAAGTCTAAACGTTTTTTTTTGAAACAATTTCAATCAATCAATTACTATTGTATTAAAAACAAGATTGTAAGATAATCAAGTATCAAAAACTAGCAATAAAGAAAGCTTATTTTTGCAGAGAAATATGTCCTTCAAGAAAGAGTTTTTAGTAGTCGCACAATAAATGTGTTTCTGTGGCAAACTCTTGAAATCCTGTTCCCTACTTTCTAGAGCAGGGGTACAGGATCACAAGTCTTCTTCTGTAATGCGCGAATTCCCAACCTGATTTCGTTAACCCTAAAATTGAACACCAAACTTTTTAAACACATGAATACCATTCCCACCTCGGCAACGGCGCCAAAAATTGATTGCAAGAAATTAGAAATACCATGTAGCTTAGGGCTAATGGGTCGTGTCCACGAGAAGAGATGCAATGCAAGCATTTCGGTATTTTGGGAAAAATAAGTTTTTGGGGTTGGTGTTTTTAGATGAAAAAGAAGATGGAGAGTAAAGAAGTAATTTAAAGAAACTTGAAGATTCAGAAAAAAGTTTAGGAGAAGATAATTTTTAGGGAGCTTTGAAGATGTTTGTTTGATTATGTTTTTAATAAAGAGAGAAGATATGGGCACACTATTCTATTATTCAACTATGTGTTTTCCTTTCAAAAGTGTTGATGCCTCAACTAGATCATAGGCCAAAATTAAGACTTGATTTTTTGGTTCATTCAAGAAAAATAGATAAGATGAATTTTGAAAAAGTTTACTGTTTTTAAACAGTTCTTAAATGGAATGATAAATCATCAATATTTTCTCAAGTATGAAATAAAACTAGTTTAAGACTTGCTTTCAAATTTGAAAGTTAAAATAACTCCAAGCCTATCATCATGTGCCTTCAAGAACACTTGCCAATATGCAAGGCTTAATTTAGACATACATATGATTCCGTTGGGCTCCTTTATATAGAAATCGATCAAGCAGAATTCTTATAGAAGAAGGAGAATAGTGAGCCCAAAATGCTGATTTAGCTACTCATATTAAAATTAAAATGCAAATATGAACTTAATCAAGACATACCGGCAAAGTGGAGGTGCAGAAAAAGTCAGTCGAATCTTTATTGGTGTCACTTCAACTTCATATTACAATCTCTCTTTCTCTCTCTCACTTATTGTCTAAGCTAGAAAGAAAACAATAAATAGAACTTACAATTGAATTGCAACTAGCTAACACAAATCCTAGCCTAGAATAAGGAAAATCTTAATCATATTCTTCGTCCCTTCTCAACACGAATTTCTCAGTATTTATAGGGAAATACCAAAGGGGGGAGAGCGTGAGCAGATAGGGCGAGCAAACGCTCCCCCTATCTCTTTAACCAAGTCACAGATCTATGGCCCTGCCACATCAGGGACCAGCATCGAGGGATATTTGTTTTCCTTTCCTTTTAACCCAAAAGATTTATCGTTTGATCTTCTTAGTTCTACGATTCTTCTGTTAATTTTTAGCTTCAACCACTTGATTTGTAGAGTCCGATTTAACTAATTTTTCAACTGGTTTTATCTTCTCTGATTTACCCTGATTTGTCTTGGTTTGCCCAGATTTGAATTAATTCTGAATTAGATCAGAATTTAGATGGGCTTTGAGCTTCTTTTCTTTTCCTTCTTCCTTGGTAAAGGCTTGCACATTATTAAAAAAATATAATTAAAAATAAAATTTATTATAACATAGATATGGAAAATATGACTATAATTATGCAATATCATTGACCGATCAGGTGGTTCTGAAAAAGGAGTATATGAAGCAAAATTGGGGAATGAATATTATGGACAAAGTGGTTAAAAATTATGAAAGTACACCTAGAGGGAGATGAATAGGTGTAATGCTAATCTAATAACAAATAATGTGGAATTAAAAACTTTTACACTAACAAAATAGATATCCAAAGAGTGAGGCCAAATTCTCGGTGAAGAGCTCTAGAACTTTTTCTCAAGATTTCTCTAGATTAAGAGTTGAGGTGCTTTAATAGTTCTCTTAGAATGATATAAGTGTAAGCATAATATCATGCATGTACATATAAATAATAATAGTAATGCGAGATGTAATGAGAGTAGAGTTTAGAGAGAGCCAAACACAAACATGAGGATATATTTCATGATTCGAGACCAAGCTCTACGTCCACGCCTTCACCGCATGAATATTTCTACTATCTCCACTAAAGAACTCCATAAAGGATACAAACCCAATCTTCTACATAAGAGGAGGCACAAAGCTAAGACGCAAAGCCTAAGTACAAAGCAATCACCCCTACACAAGAGCGACGGCACAAAGCCAAAGCACAAAACAAAAGAGTGGTTATAACACTTGGTGATCACAAAGATCACAAACAACACCTCTTATAATACAAGATCCTAGAGGACATATTTTGCAATGAATAGCTCAATTTTGTCAGAAAATAAAGATTTTAGAAGTGAAGCATAAAAGAAAACACTTGGCAAACTTCTTGAATGAACTAGAAATTTCCAACTTGAAACTAGAAATTTCCAAGACTTGCTCTCTTTGATTTTTCAAAACTTTTGAAACCAAATAGATATATGGATTTTGAGCTCAAAAAAATCTTTTCTTAAAAACTCTGTAGAATGTAGGAAATATTGCTTTTCAAAAACTTCTACAAAACATACCCAAAAATCCCATATATTTAAGGGTTAAAAAGTTCCAGAAATGGTCTGTCGGTCAACCGGCCGGTCGACCATCCAGCGGTCAAATTTCTGACTTTGGAGCTTGGCAGTCGACCGTCGATCAACCGACCAGAGACCAGTCTACGCAATAGGTGACCTTTTAGCATGATTTTAAGGTCTAAAACTTTCGAATTTGAAAATAATCATATAAAAAGAATTTGTAGATCTTTAAGTTTTCTTTCTAATGCAAATTAAATCAAATCAATATAATATCAAAATAAAAAGATATGAGAAAAATACTGAAAAGTCTCCAAAAATTGTAAACTATTTTCAGAACATGAACTGACTTCAAACCAATATTTGATATCTTTAACTTTTTAATTAGAAAATAATTATTGAAAAAGAAATATAGTTATGGAAGTTATTTTTTGTAATGCAATTTGAATTATATTGATTGAATATCAGAATAAAGAGTTATAGTCAAAATACTAGAAGGGTGATGAGTAGATCGGTTGGCCGACCAGTCGACCGAGAAAACCTGAGAGCTCTGTAGACTCATTCGGTCGACCAATCGGTCAGCCGATCTTTACTGCGATCGATCGGTCGGTTAACTAAGCTCAGGTCATATGGACTTGTGCACGTCTGTGCATGTCGGTCGACCAGGTGGTCGACCGGCAGAGCAAATGAGCTCTCCCGTCGACCGGCTCAGCGCAAAAACCACATGTTTGAGATTTTAAATGAACTTTGAAAACCCAATTAAATTTCAATAAATCTCAATAAATTTTACAGAAATAAGTTCATGTAAATATAATGAAATACAAATATGTGTGATAAAAAATCAACACATATTACAAATATGTGGACCTATTTTTGAGATATAGAAATTCAATCCAAAAATCATAACCGTATTTTTCGAAAACCAAACTTTTAAAATGAAAAGTAGTTTTCTAAAACTCTATAAATATAGAAACAAGTTTTTCAAACATATTTGAATCTCAATTATGTATGGATACACAAACAAAACGATATGAACTTGTTTTTGATGAAAAGCAAAATACGAAACGTAAATCCGTTAAATGGAAACCAAACTTTTGTGTGCGTGTGTGTGTGAGAGAGAGAGAGAGAGAGCTTGAGAAATTGAAAGTAATCTATTCTTTACAAGATATCTAAACTCACAAACTCTAAATTCAAGTCTTCTTGTAGATTTTCTTCTCCAAGTAGACTTGATC
Source organism: Agave tequilana (assembly GCA_038442645.1). Taxonomy (NCBI): domain Eukaryota; kingdom Viridiplantae; phylum Streptophyta; class Magnoliopsida; order Asparagales; family Asparagaceae; genus Agave; species Agave tequilana. The sequence goes on along the minus strand of JAVJIF010004321.1, from coordinate 232,460 downwards.
CAAACTTGATTCTCCGAGCTAGACTCCTCGTTGAGTAGTTGATATGTTCTATAAGCTTGAGCTCTTGAATCACCATGTGTTAGCTCTAAACCTGACTTTGAGTCTTTTAGTGAAGCTAAACATCAACTAAAAGCTTGATCAATATTTAAAACTTAAACATAACAAGATCATTAGTATTATAACTACATGAGCTAGTCATCATCAAAACTAAGGTGATGGGCCTTTGAGCTAACAAATTAGACTCGGAGGCGGTGAATCCGTCGACTCTGTGAAGAGTTGAAATTATTTTGAAATTTTTGATCATAAGATTGGAGGTATGGGTTATATTAAGTTGAATACGTCCAATCAGGCTTATTTAGTTGGTCTTGTTATGTAAAATCGAGTTGGAGTTATCCGATTTAAATGAGGTTGGGGTGAAATATGAATTCAATTAGGATTGAAAAAAATATTGTTATTGAAATTCATTTAACAAATAAACACAAACAAAAAGAACAAACAAACAAATAAACAAAAAAGAAAAAAATCAAAACAAGCCTATACTAGGGTTGACCTAGACCTAGATGACTCCTAACTGATCAACTGTCTAGGAGAGGGATATTGTAGTATCTGACTAGAGCTAATCAGCTAGGTAGGGGTAAAATTCAGTGAGAGGTATCTACGCGTAAGGAGTGGGCCTTAATTATGTCAAACCACTGAATTTGCAATGCTTAACCTCTTAATCCCCATTCCTTAGACATCGATTTGGCAATAGTCCGGTACTGACAACTTCCTCTCGAGGAATCTCTTAATGAGTTCGAGATATCTCTAAGGGCCAACATCTATCAATTTTTATTTAGGCTTGGGTTGTGTAAGTGGGGAGGTGGTTTTGGGTTAAAGGAGGGTAATGACTTCCCCGCCTTATCTTGTATTAGGTTATGCCCTTAATTCCTATTTATGCAAGTGCACAATATAAACAAGAATTACAGACATAAAGCAAGTAAATCACCCACGTGTTTGTCCTAAGCTATATGTAATTCAATATGTACATCTCAGTCCAGATAGAAACAACAGAACAAAATATAGTATATTGGAATGAAATTGACACGTGCCTACGATGCAAATATCTAAACCATTTTAAAAGCGTCCAATTACTATTTTTGTTGTTTATTATTGTAGAGTATAAACAATCAAAGCAGAATTCTAACAGCAGAAATATACAATATACTGAACAAGATCCTGTCCTACAAAAGATAGGTCCAAAAAGCCACAAAGGGGTCGCATTTGCACGACTCTCAGGACCTGGGCGCGACAATGTTTTGGAAGAAGACTCCCTGCTTTCTAGAGCAGGAGATACAGGGTTAAGTAATGTATTGCAATACTTAGATTCTGTAAAAATATACCTGTATACAAAAATAGAGAAGAAAATGTTAACAAAAATATGAGTTCAAACTATTTCCATCCCCGACAATGGCGCCAACCAAAATTTTGATCGTAGGGGAACCGTGCACGAAAATGTATCTTTTGTAAAATTAGTGAAAGTATTATGATTCTTTGGCTTTCTCGATAATACGTTATAGCTTATAGGCTATACGGGTCGAATCCACAGATATGGGAAGCGATAGAAGCATTAACAGTTCATTTTCACGTTAGTTGTCTACAAGTTCCTCTTTGTTTAAGAAAGAAAAAAGAAAAAGAAAAGAAAACTAGAAGTGATCAGAGGAGAAGGCGATGAAAACGGAGAATAAAAGAAATGAAATAGGTGAAGGAAAAAAATAGAAACAAAGTAAAACATGAAAGAAATTAAGCGAAAAGTGAAGGTGAAAACGTGGTGAAGTGATTTGAAAAATAGAAAAGAGATGAAACTTGTGGTGAAGAAATGAAAACAAGTGGTGAACAAAGAAGAAGAAAACAAAGATGATGAAGTGGTTTTGAAAAGTGGCTTTAAAAACAAAGTAAAAAGATAAGAAAACTCATGGCTACTAACTACTAAGTACTCCACTAATCATGTTAACCTTTTAGTGATAGTTGCCTCACATAGATCCTTGGCCATCACTAATCCTTAGCTTCAATAGACGTTTTAAAGTAAGGCACATAAGATTGTTCTTCACATCAAACTTACATCACAAGCAAGTTAATGCAAACATTAGATCATCAAAATTGGTTAGAGGCAATCATGAAATAAGAGAGTTAGATGCAAATAGGCAAGTTAGATATTAGAACCCGTCATCATGAGCTAACAATGGCTCTTGCAAGAGCAAGACCTTGTAGAGGTCATTAGATTCACGTGGATTATCAAGTATGGTTAGATGATTAGTAATTAGTAGTTAGATTGCCATGAGAGAAATGTTAGCTAAGAATCATGCTAGAGGTTAGAGAAGAAACCACAAAAGAAAAGGAGGAAGTTTTCATAGATTGTGACTTTCTTGCAACTATCTCTTTCTCTCCAAAGTCACTCTCAACCTTAATAAATAATCTATAAAAGAGAAAAAATATAAAATAAAAGAGAAGAAAAACTATACTACAACTAATGGAGAGAAACCCTAGCCTACTGCTCTCTCTCTTTTGAATTTTGGCTCATCAATGTGATATATATAGGCAAAAGAAGCTTCTAAAAGGCGAGACGACGCCACACGTCAAAATCGGGGAATGAGTCCTTGATATTGGTGCGAATCCGCGGTAATTACCGTGTTTTCATGGAAAGATCAGGGAACCACTCCCTATCATTTGTCATCTGGTACGTCTCACTTCTAGGAGCTTTTGTATATATAACTAAGGGTCTTCAATTTGGGAATTCAATGTAGTCTTCTAGAAGCTCTTGACTTGGCCTCCAAGAAAATTGGAATAATTAACCAAAATTTGGTTTGATTAGCCTCTTATTACCAGTTTTCCCCTAAACTATTGATTCTGCAATAGAGACCAAAACACGGGTAAGAAACAGTATTTTATTCATAATCAAGTAGAAAAATGCGATATGAAAATGTAAAACTGCAGACTAACCAATTGGCAGTCGACAACAAACTCTGGCTGTCAACAGACTGAGCTCAGGCTCAGTTTTATTGAATTCCCTGTCATCAACTATGGGAGGTTGTTGACAGCTGAGTTGCACTCAACCTTGTGCATGCCAGTTTTAGCAGTCGCAGCAACACAAGCTGTCGATTGTCCTAGTTCTCTGGACAGTTAAAACTTTTAAGTTAAAAAATATTTTGTAAATTAGTAAAATATATTATTTAAAGTATACAAATTCTTTTTACACAAATAAACCGATATAAACTTATTTTTTAGATTTTCTTTTCATAAAATCAATCTTTTTATAAAGCTAAAACTTTGGTGTGTGTATAAGAGCTTGGGCAATTAAATGTAATTTAAACTTTACAAAACTTCTAAATACTTACAAATTCTTTTACAAACTTCAAGTCTAATTCTTCTTGATCTTTTACTATATATTGACTTTATCCGATATGAACCATCTTGAGCTTGACTTATTAAGTGCTAGATGTAATCTTTGTGCTTGAACTCTTGAATCAAAATTTGTTAGCTTAAAAATAGGACTTTGAGTCTATAGATGAAGCTAAACAAATTTACTAAGATCTTGATTAAACTTGTCACATAAATATCACAAGATCATGAGTATTATAACGACATGAGTTAATCATTATCAAAACTAGAGTGATGAGTCTTTAGGCCAACAATCTCTCTCTTTTTGATGATGACAAAACTCATGGAGTTATATATGCATAGATTTGAGAAGATCTCTGTAAAAGCTCCCCCTTAACTCATGTATAAACATAAATAATAAGCATATAAAGATATTCAATAAAGTTTTAAACATCAAACAAACATTCATAAACAAGCAAACATATATGCATAAAATATAAGGCATGCATATATAAACTCTAAATTTCTCTCTCTTTTATTCATTTCATCAACAAAGAAGTAAAGCAAACAAAAATAAAATTTGAAAATTTTCAATTTAAAAATCAATTAAAGTCAAAATGATTTTAAGTTTGAAGTCAAAACAAATCGATACCAATTGAAATTGAAATCCCAAAAATTTAGACAAATCCATTTAAAAATTTCTCCCTTTTTTAAATATTAAAATAAAATATATTATTAAATCTCATCAAAACTAAATAATCAATTTCTGATTTCATCAAAACTAGTATAAGAATGCATCAAATATCAATAGTGTAAAACAAGGATGTGTTAATGTCTAACTCATATCACACAAGATTAAAAATGTAAGTTAAATATCAATATCTATATTGAACCAAAATCAAGTTTATCATGAAACCAGTTGTTCTAAAGAAAGAATATGCACGGGAAGCATGCACGAAAGTTCACAATCAATTTAAGTCATATGTATGTATACCAATTATAATTTAAAGTATACATATACAGATAAAAAAATGAGTACACAAGAGTCATAAATCTAGAAATCAAGTGTGTATCTCATTGCTATCATCAATCTAACATGCACATATATAAGGAATAATCAACTAAAACATACAAGGTATGATTACCTAACAACCACTCACTAAGTGTAGATATTTTTTAAAAATAACTATAAGAATATAGTTGAAAACGATTTGAAAATGCTATCATGTGAAATTAATTAAATATAGTATTAAAAAGGAATTTGAATTATATTCAAACTGTTCCAATATGAAACAAATCATATATATTTCTCATGAAATGTGCATATTGCACAAGAATTATCACTCAAAATTTATATAGCATACACATGCTCATGAATATAAAAAATCATGAGGAAACCAAAAGGGTGAGTGAGCAATAGTCATGTGAATAACACATTCATGAAAATAAAAACGAAAAAATATAATTTTTTTGGTCAAAATGAAACTTCATATGTAGATACATGGAAATTAATCCAATCAAAAGTATAAATGCAAGATTCATCAAAACTAGAATATACGCAATTAAGCAAGCAATATAAAGCAGCATGTATCAAGCATGTATCTCAAGAAATGTACATGTATAGTACATGTTTTCACAAAATTTACAAGTCATTTAATCAAAATATGCTTGCAAATAACAAATCAAAGTATATTTAAATTAAAGTGGAGGATAGAGTAGTTACCGACGCCAATAAGGGTAACTCCATTTCTCCAAATCAAAGATAGTTTTTCCACCATAACTCCATGATAGTGATGCATCCATTGATTAGTCCATCAGACTCCGATTGCGTTCACCATTAAGGCACCAAACTCTCTCACATTTTGAGAAAGCCTACACCTATATTAAATACAATTGGTGTTGATTTTTGTACCCAAATTTTTTAGATCCTTAGGGGTTAGTATTACTACAAATCCAAATATTTGTATTCAAAATATTTAATTTATCAAAGTAAAACTTAGCCAAATGGCCTTTGCAGCTACAGTGTGTATAAATGTACACTCTAGCATACATGTTGGCATGGTGTGTAGGATGTGAATATATATGCAGTGAGGTATGTGTATGATGGTGTGAAACTTATTTCTTGTGAAACATAGATTTCAATCTATTGTGATCAAAAGCATATTGGCTCAAAGTGAAACTCAAACAATCTATTTTATTTTTCAAAACACAAATCTCATTCTTTTCAATAGAAGAAGAAGCAATATTTGCATGAGAAGTATGAGAAACAAAATTCTTTTCTTTGAAAATCAAATCCATTTTATTTTTCGAAGAATCAGTTTCACTTTTCAAAGATTCATTCTCTTTAAAAACAACATCCAATTTTAATGATAAAGAATCTTTTTCTCCTTTTAAATTCTTAATCTTGGTTTTCAACAACTTATATTTTTATTCAATTGTTAAAAAATGAAACAATCTCATCCATGCTAAGATCATCAAAATCTAAATGAGATTTTGAGTTTACGGCAAGGGAGTCATCCTCTTGGACCATGAAGCATGTGTGTGAAGGATCACTTAGAGGGGGTGAATAGGTGAAGTGATAATCAAATACGAAATTTAAAAACTAAGGCTAACAAAAACTTACACACAAATAGATACCAAAGAGTGAAGTCGAATTCCCGATGAAGAGCTCTAAAACTTTTCCTCAAGATTCCTATTTTATACGAGTTAAGGTGCTTGAATCGCTCTCTTGGATCAAAACAAGTGTAAGCACATAAATAATATCAAGCATATATGAATGTGTGATAATAACGTGACAAGATATAAAAAAGAGTAGCGTTGAGTTGAGAGATAGGCAAACACAAACACGAGGAATTTGTTTCAAAATTTGAGCCACTTGCTTTACATCTTCACCTTCACCGTGTGAAGGATTTCCACTATCTTCATAAAGAAACTCCATATAGGATACAATCTTCAATCTTCTACACAAGAAGGCACACAACCAATGTCCTCTACGCAAGAGGAATGCACACAACAACACTTCTTCACAAGAACAAAGCAAGTTGAAGATTTCACCTTAGTGATCACAAAGACTACAAACTAGAAATCTCATAAAAACAAGAATCCTATAAGGAGAGATAGAGATGATAGCTCAAGTTTGTGAGAAAACCAGGATTTTTCAAATGAAACTTCTAATAAAACAATTGAGAAAATATCTTTGAAGATATAGAAACTTGAAGCTCAAAACTTTAATTTCCCAAAAACTTGTTTTCTGGATTTTTTCAATACTTTAAGCACAAATTTTCTCTTTCAAAAATCTTTCAAAAACTTTCCAAAAACTTGTTAAAAACTCTCTATATTGATCCCTATTTATAGGAATAAGGTAGAGATGATTAGGGATTTAATCTGAGCTTAAAACAGTTGATAAAACACTTATAATTAGAATATATTAGTTTGGAAAAAGACAAAATAGTGAAATATTTGAAAAATGGCCGTTACCCAATCTGGGTACACTGGCGGTTGACAGGAGGTCAATCGGCTATGGCTATTTGGAAAATAGCCATTGCCAGCGGTCGACTGGGTGGTCGACCATTGCCCGAAACAGAGAGTTCATGAATTAAGCTCAGTTTAGCTGTCGACCACGTGGTCGACCAGCCAGAAGGCCAGAAAACCGGCTCAGATAGTCGATCGACCTCTCGGTCGATCGGCTACTGGCCCAGGGCAACGTGCACACCTTGTGCACACCCGGCCGATCTGGCGATCGACCGGCCAAGCCCTAAAATCCCAAATTTTTCATCTTAAAACTTTTTTAAAATCCCAATTAAATTCTATAAAATCTATAACAATAAGTTCTTATGAAAAAATATGAGCACAAATATGTGTGATTAAAAATCAACATATATTATAAATATGTGAACTTATTTTTGAGATGATAAATATATTTTTTAAAATATAAACTATATCAAAAATATTTTTCCAAAAAATAAACTTTAAATTGAAATACAACTTTTTCCAAAAACTTGTATAAATACAAATACAAGTTTCTCAAAATCTTTTGAAGCATTAATGTGTATAGATAAAATCCAACCCACATATCAAACAATATGAACTTGTTTTTGAGAAAATTCGTTTCATAAACCAAAACATAATCTAGTTAAAAAATGAAACGAGTTAAACTGAAAATCAAGAACTATTGTTCTTGAAAAACAATATCAAACTTTTATGTGTGTAAATTTTAGCAATCATGTCTAATCTAAACTTTACACAAAACTAGACATTCTTACAATTTAGAGACTTCTTTCTTGACATGATCTTCTTCTTCACTTGACTCAATCTAAAAGTGATTTCTTTGAGCTAAATTCCATTTTGAGTTCTTGATATGTTCTTTATGCTTGAGCAACACGTGTTGTTTTCTTGACTTTGAGTCTTTTTGAGGAAGCTAAACACTGAACTAAGATCTTGACTAATATTTAAAAGTTAAATAACATAAGATCATTAGTGTTATAACTACATGAGTTAATCTTTATCAAAATTAGAGTGATGGGCATTTGGGCCAACAGTGTGTGGAATCAATCTCATTTTTGGATTCACTATTCGAATCTCAAGTTATAGCTTTCATTGCTTTTCTCTTATCTTTCTTTCCTTACCATTTTCTCTTTGGCTACTTCTCCTTTTATAAAATATTTTCCCATTGTATTTGTAAGTTTGGAGAAGTCTTCATCTTTATCCTTGTTCTTATCATCGTATTTCTTGTTCTTGTACTTACTTTGAGAGGCTTTAAAAGAAATATTTGTCTTCTTCGGTAGGTCACATTTCTTTCTTGTTTTGCACTCCATTTCGTGTGTCTTCAAATCTCCCACTAAATAAGTAAAATTCAACTCCTCATTGTCATTGAGCTCCTTCAAGATTGTAACTTTGTTTTCCCAAGATACGGGAAGTGCTTTAAAGATTTTTCGCACCTTTTAGTCATTGGAAATGAGTTTACCTAGAAAAACAAGTCCATGAGTAATAATGGAAACCAAGTAAGCATACTATCAATGGATTCACAATTAAGCATATGAAAACTATCATATTGAAAATTGAGCAAATCAAATTTTGCTTTCTCACTGTGTAGTGCCTTCATGTGTTATGATTAAACATTGCCATATATCACAGGAGGAAGTACAATTGATAACCCTAGATATATCGTCATCATTTAGGGCTTGCAAAAGAGCAAAATGACACTTAGTATTCACTTCAAACTCCTTCACCAAGATTTCGGACCAAGTGTCCTCATCCCCATCAGGATGAACAAAAGCTTTGGTGGTGGCCTTCACAACATGACTTCCTAATGATTGAAGAAAGATGGTCATCTTAACCTTCTAAATGGGAAAGTTAAGTCCATCGAACTTGGGTGTAGTCTTGACATTATAGGCCATGATTGTGTATAAACAAATATATTGATTAGCAAATAAATAAGGATCACACTTTGGTGGTTAGGTTGATAATTAAGAGCACTGGCTCTGATACCAATTGAAATCACCTAGCGGGGGTAAATAGGGGATGTGCTAATCAAATATGAATATTAAAATTTAATTAATAGTTCTACACAAAAGTGAGCACATAAATAATGTTAAACTCAACTAAGAAATAAAGTCGTATACCTTGTGAAGAGCTCTGAACTTCTTTTCGTGGTTCCTCTTTAAATAAGAGTTGAGCTGCATAATTTCTTTTTTGGTTTAAATGAGTGCAAGCATATAAAACAATATCAAATATATTATGATAAGAAAGTAAGAGCATGCAATATATAAAAAGAATGAGTGGAATTGAATTGAGAGTGAAAGCAATCACAAACACGGGAGAATTTTTTCGAGGTTCGAGCAACTTTCTCTATGTCCCCACCTTCACTGCAATAAAGGATTTTCACTATGCATGATTTCGTAAAATCACTCGGTGCTGCAGCAGTTACAAGCTCCCTCAAGAACTCTTGTACCCACAAGTCCCTCAATCGTTCCCGTAAAAACTTCAAGACACGAGCCTGATGTGAAAAACTGGCAAGTATACCAATTGTTCCAAGTAAAAAAATATTGAGATAGAGTGTCGAACCCACAGGGATTGTATTTAGCTACCACTATTAATTATTTCCAATCTTATTTGAAAATTTAGAAAATAAATGAGATTGTTTTTTTTATATGAGAAAGATACTAGGGCTCTAGGACTTTGGCAGATTTTTGTTAGACTTGTTCTACTTAATTGTATTAAAACTTCATTTAAATATTGCTAATAATCAAAGAATCCTTTGATATCTAACATTATCCATCGAGTATTATTAAATCTAACCCTAGACTATAATTTACAATCTTTTGATCTAATAAATTTATTAACTCATAGCAGCATTAAGATCTATGATTTCTCTATGAAAGATTACACTACTTATGCTTCTCTTGTCTGTTTCAGCCTATAAGTAGTGATTTCTCCTTAGATGCTTTGTTAGATTTTCTCTTATCGGCCTAACAATCTAAGCAATTGTGGCCATCAATTAATAGACATTAAAACAAGAATAGAAATTTAGCAATAACTAAAATAAGAACAACTAAATACAAATAACTCATGAACAGTCTTCCATATATAGCCTTATGCCTAAGCCCTAGCTAAAATAATTAGTTCAAAAGTAAGAAGTAAGAAAACATGATTTTAAAAGAGAATAACATTGCAATAAAATTAATGAAAGAAAAGAAAAAAAAACCTAATTGAAGCTTCTTCTTCCTCTAATTTTCTCCTCCAAGATTCAGTAAGTTGCGAAAAAATCAAAACATTATTGAAGAAGTAATCTGCTAATTTGAATCTACTAATTTTTGCATCTTTACTACAAGAGTATGCAGCTCCTTATGTAGGCCTCAGAAACCCTAGGTAGTCGAATAAGAATTTCAAAAACTAACACAAAATTCTAAACAAATTCTGAAAAAATACGTTAACAACTAACTAAGCAAGTCGTGGATTCGCTATAAAATATGGTATTTTCGCTGTTGAATACAATACAGAATCGAGTTTGACTCAGAGAATAGCTGGCGCAAACGCTCTACCTCTTTTGACTAGTCAATGACAGATTCACTGTCTATACGATGGATTAGCCTTGTTCTCTTTTATTTGTTCTCTAGAATTTTTCTGTCTTTTTTCTTTTCATATGTGGTTTCTTCTAGTCTCTTTGGCTCCATCTAAGTCTTCTCAAAATTCTTCCTTTGCAACTTTTGTTTTTCTTTATTTTTTTTGATCTTTTTTGCAAAATTGCTCTTTGACTCAAAATCTGCAAAAGTTAATAAACCAACTACCAGTGTAGTATTAAAGTGGCAAAATCAGGTATAAAAAGATATAAAATATGTGTACAATATGATCTTCATCACGCTCCCATATCTAGCTTTTGTTAGTCCTCGAGCAAAATCTAAACTAAAAAGATAAAAAAATCCTCAAAACAAAAACAAAAATCCTATCTCACTTTTGTGGGAATCACGATTGCACTTAGCACGTGTAACAAGCCGTTAAACCCCTAAATTACCCCTAGTGGACGAGTGTTATCTTATGAGGATTTTCAGTGAATTACACCCACAAAATTCAGTGAAAGAAATAAAAAATAAGAAAAGATTAAGAAAAAATAGTAACAAAAAATAAGGATAAATGAAAAATAAAGAAAAAATAAAAAGAATTTTTAAAAAGATTTTATAACTTTTTTTTACACAAGTGTTCACTAGCAATTAAGTTCATAAGTTTTCAAAAAGTGTAATTTCAATTAAGTTCAATCTCAAATCAAGAAATCTCATCTTCTTTTCCTAAATATTTGAATTCAATATTTTCACACCATCATTCTTAAGTTGTCCAATCCTATACATTCTTCGTGAAAGTGCAAACAGTCTTTAGCTTAAAATTTTTTGATTCAGACTTCTCCATACCTAAACATATTTCTATATATAGTACATATACATATTTTTTTATATATATAGAAGTTCGAAGTATTACCACTTCGTTGCTCTTTAAGAGCTTCTCTTTTTTTATATATAACTCATCAATTCTCTTCTGTGTAAATATCTAGGCTCCTTGAGGCCAAAATATCTAACTAATTGATCGTTAGATTTGTCAATATATAAACTTTTCTATATTTTGTCACACATAATTCTCTTTCTCGTAAATACCAAGGTTTCTTGAGGCCAAAATATCAAGCTACTCAATGCTTAGGTTTTTCGCTTTGTAGGTTTATTATATATATATATATATATATATATATATATATATATATATATATATATATATATATATATATATATATATACACACATACACACACACACACACACACACACACACACACACACATGCATATTTCATATTTAAATAAGGTCAAGCTTTTCTTATCATCCGAAGCATGAAACTATAGTGTAAGTGTGATGAAAAATACATAATCATATAAACAAAATATAGATGGTGTTTATTTTTCAAAATTTTCATCTCTAAGTCAAGAATTAAAGATTCTATCAAATAGATTATTCTATCAAGATTTCAAACATTATTGGTCCCTTAATTCCTAAAAAGCTAGTTAACTTGTTGTAATATATATATATATATATATATATATATATATATATATATATATATATATATATATATATATATATATATATATATATATATATATATATATATATATATATATATATATATCAGTGAAAAGAAAAGGAGAAGAGAAGAAAAAATAAGATTAGAAAAATAAGAAAAGAAATATAAGAATCCTATACCTAGATAAAATCATGATCTTCTCCCTCTCTTGCCTGAACCCGCACCTTCTGATCTAGTCCTCCTAATATGTGGTGATCATGATTTCTTTTCTTCTTGTGTAACCCCTTAACAAGTTTGTAGGCTTTCTTTAAACCTTCGCAATTTTTTTTACAATAAATTTCTTATTGTCTTGAGGTGGCTCTTATTCAAAGAACTGATCATCATCCTCATCTTCTTCAAAAGACTCTGATGGAATAATATGAATATCAACATGAGCTGTTTCTTCCGTCCAATCTATTTATACGGATGCAAAATATGATGTTGTCTTGCTTTCACTTGCAATCATAATTCTATCTCTATATATCTCATTGTACTCATCCTCAAGCATTCAACTTTTATAAATTTGGGCAATAAGAATAGGGAAAGGGAAAATGACCTTGTGCTTCTTTGATTCCCTATCTTTATTCTTTGATTCCCTATCTTTAACATTGCATATAGTTGAAAATAATTGATAACACATGCAAAATTGTTGGTTCTTTGTCATTAACACATGCACAATATGAAACACTTTATTATAGAATGTTGTCATATGTCTGATAAGAAATACATTGGTACTTAACCATCTACATGTAGCATGCACATTACGATAAAGAGTTTTTGCATCTATCTCCATGTGTAACCATTCTACAATTTTTACCCATTAAGCTCATGTATTCCTCTACCCTCATAGAAATCTGATTTAGACCAAGAGTAAGAAAAATTTTAGTCAAGTCTGATATCATTTGCAAAGTTAAAACTTCCCTGTCTCCTCTCCAATCAATGTGAAGCCTATGAGCATGATCATCATTGTTGGTGAAACTACCATAAAATTTTTCTATGAGGCTAGGGTTGTAGTGTTCAAAACGATTCTCATGAGTCAAATACCCCCAGTTTCTACTCTTGATCTCTTCTAAGAGATACGTACCGAAAGCTTGAAAGATTGTAAAGAAATTTTTTCGGTAATAAACTTTGTCATGATGCAAAACAGAAAAAGCAACAGTAAGAAGGTGAGAAACTCTTATAGACTTGTAAAATTTCTACATCAGAAGAAGGAATCAAATGGCGTATCAGCTGTCAGAAAGGCGGTTCCGCTATGGACTTCTGCCTTCTGGTGTTAATCTTGGCTGCAGACTACTTCTTCTCCTCTTCTTTCTCCTTTGGAACTTCTGGTCTCCAATTATCGACCCCAAGGTGTTGAAAAAAAGAAGAAGGAAAAAGTTAGTTAGCTTTTATAGACTCTAGGGAAGAGGAATCCTACATCAACTCAAGTTTTCAAACAATCAGTCAATCCAAATTCAAAATTCGAATTTCAAATTAGTTAAATTTTTGGAAAGAGGTAAGATTTTTCTAAAGAAACAAGGTCTAGTAAAAACAAACTTCAATCTTACTCAAAAGATAGCACAAAATTTAAATTTTGTAATAATTATTTTTGAAAACATTTTAAAAATTTTTGAAATATTTTATTTTTCCCAATACCTAAATTGAAGCATTTCCTCATGCTTATCAAAAACTCAGAAATTTCTTCCCCAGAAATTTTGAAAAATATGCCCAAAAGTAAAAATTACTTTTATAATCATTAATTTTTTATTAGCCACATGGAGTTAAATGCGCAAAAGTCTTCTCTAAAAACAAGAAAAATTAATATACTCATGTGTATAAATTCAAATTTCATTTGGTTCTTGATGGACAGCGGATTAGTTGTATAGACAACGAAAATGCTATTATCTTTAGCTCCATTGCTTTTTGTGTTAGGCTTTACCTCTTGAGTAATTTTTCTAATTCTCTATTTGTTTCTGTGTTTGAAAAAAAAAATAGCAATCAGTAGAGGTTGGGCAGTATAACAAATAAAAAGGAAAAGAAGTAAACTAGCTCAGAAAGCTTGGGTTATCTCCCAAGAAGCGCTTTAAGTTATAATCATTAGCTAGAGTTTCTCTGCTTTTTGTCACTTAATAGTGTTGAGGTTGAAGGAGACCACATGTTTATTGAATTCTCCTCCGTTGTATGGTTCCAATCTTTGACCGTTAACTTTAAATGATCTATTCTCCCTATTGATAATCTCCACTGCTCCATGTGAAAATACTCACTTTACCTCAAATGGTCCTGACCATCTTGAACATAATTTATCGAGAAATAAATGAAGGTGAGAGTTGTATAATAGAACTTGCTATCCTACAATATATTCTCGTCTTGCAATATGTTTGTCGTGCCATGCTTTGGTTCTTTCCTTGTAAATTTGAGCATTCTCATATGCATAGTTCCTCAACTCATCCATCTCATCGAGTTGAAGAATCTTTTTTTCTCCAGCTTTTTGCATGTCAAAATTCAAGAATTTTGTTGCCCAATATGCTTTATACTCAGCTTCTACTGGTAGATGACAAGCCTTTTCATAAACTAAATAGTTGGGCGACATACCTATTGGTGTTTTAAATGCTGTCTGGTAAGCTGATAATGCATCATCCATCTTTGTAGAGTAATCTTTTCTTGAGTTTCTTATTGTCTTCTCTAAGATTTGTTTCAACTTTCTGTTAGTACCTCCACTTGCCCACTTGCTTGGGGATGATATGGAGTGGATACACGATGTTTGACCCTATATTTACTTAATAAAGAATCAAACTGACGATTACAGAAATACTTACCTCCATCACTTATGATTGCTCGTGGTGTTTCAAACCTTGAGAATATGTTCTTCTTAAAAAATTTCACCATAGCTTTAGCATAATTTGCTGGTAATGCCATAGCCTCTACCCACTTTGAGATGTAATCCACCACGATAAGGATGTACTGGTTAGTATAAGAGGGTAGGAAGGGTCCAATGAAATTGATTGAGGCTAAACCTGCACACAAAATACAAGATTATAGAACTTAAGAAAGAAGATGTGCAAGTACTCAATTCTTCCGCTATAGCAAGTGGCTATGCGGGTCGTGATCCAAAGGAGGGTTTGCGATGGAAGCTTTACGGTTCTTTATTGAAATCTTATTGAAAACCAAACGATAGTTCGTCTCTATTTTTAAAGTTAAGAAAAAGTGAAAGAATCATGTTATGTTAGAAGAGAATGAAAGATGAAGAAGGTGGAAAATCAGAAAACAATAAAAGCGACTATGTACAATGAAGTGGAGAAGAAAGAGTTGGAGGAGATGGTTGGTGATCTATACTAAAGAAGTAAAAGAAAAGAAAGAAAGAAGAGTGTAGAAATACTTACCTAGGTTGAGTGATGACTTACCTGGAAACCGTTGCATGTTCTACCTTTGCTTCGGAGGCGTTCAACGCATAGATCATAAGCTCGAGCTCAGTCCCCGTGCACATTATATCGTCAAGCCTAGCAAGAACGAAGTGATGCGGATCTTGGAAGAGGAGAACGTCTTCATGAACTATCGCTGGCTCTCACGTAGCTTAGTTATACTTGCTTTGGAATTCACTTGTACACTCAACAACAACAACCAAGGTAAAGTAGAAGAGGAAGACGAAACAAAAGAAAATACAAACATAAAAAGAACTTTTACCTTTATTAATTGCAGAGACAATGGAAGAAAGGAGGAGGGTACATCGTCGGTGTCACTCTCAACTTCAGCCTCTCTCTCTTACTTACATAAATCTTCTTCTACCCTAAGTTACATACAAATTACATAACAAGAAAAGAAAAACCTAAACTACAAAGAATTAAAACTAGGCTAAATCCTAATCTGCATTGGCCGCCCATTTTCAGCGCAGATAATGGCCTTTTATAGGCATAAACCCAACAACCAGAATCCCGGGGAGGTCGGGGGAGCAAACGCTCCCCGTAACTCCCCAAGATTGCCGCGGAAACGCGGCCCAAGCCGCGTTTCCGCGGCCAGGGTGTGGCCAGATGGCCACACCCTGTTGGTGGGTCTCTCCGGGGGTTTCTTCTGGCTTTATCCTTTGTTGGTTTTGTCGTTTGAGCTCCGGATTCTGACGAAATGGCCTTGGTTTCTTGGCTTTAACCGATCGATTCTGAGAGGATTCTTCTCAACCGGTTTCAACCTCTTAATTTTGCCCTGATTGTATGTGTGCGAATTAACTCTGATTTAATTCAGAATTCTGGTGGGCTTTTGGGCTCATTTCTCTTCATCTCCTTAAGGATTGGGCCTGCAAATAAATTAAACAAATAATTAGGACAATGCAGGCTTTTATTCTAAAATAAGTATGGAAATGTGACATTAAATATGCAACATTAGTGACCAATCACACCCCCATACCTATCTTTTGCTCGTCCTCGAGCAAAACAACTAAACTATACTAAGGATTATTAGACAACTTTCGCAGGTCACGCGATTGCACTGAGCATGTGCAACAAGCCGTTAAACCTCTAGGTTTCCCCTAGAGGACGAGTGTTGTCTCGTGAGGGTTTTCAGCAGATTACACCCACAAAATCCATAAAGAAAGGGAAATAAAGAGTTAGTATTTTCGAAAAGCATTTTGAAAGAGAAAAATATTTGAAATATGATTGTAAGATCTAAGCAATCTATAAGTTATAGGAAAACCGAATTTTTCATTCCTAAACTTAGTCTCTATTCAAAAATTTGTTATCAATCAAAGTAAGGAGTCAAATTGTATTTCTCATCTAGTCTATTACTTTACCCTAAGTCATTTGCACCTTGTGACTGTGAAAATTTTGACTAAGGGTTCATTAACTCTAACTCTTATGCCTTATTTTATTTGTGTATATATATATATTTTTTAGTGGTATTATTCCTTAATTTTATTAGGCTTTCTAATCTGCCCATGTAACGTGCCTTTAATCGATGACTCCCAAACCAGACGGTCTTAGGGCACCAGGTGAGAAGACACCCCTAGGACTTAAGGACTCGAGCAAACAAGGCCACAAAACTAAGGATTTTATTATATGAACCTCTTTTAGGCGTGAATACTTATGCTTTATTAGGCACATATACCCAGCTTAATCAGAGAATTTTTCTTTTCAAACTTGTCTAATCATCTTTCGCATAAATACTAAGGCTTTCTTAGGCCAAAGCACCTAGCTAGTCAATAATTAGATTTGTTTGTATATATATATATTTTATAACTTATCTAATCATCTTTCGCATAAATGCTAAGGCTTGCTTAGGCCAAAGCACCTAGCTAATCAATAATTATACTTGTTTTTTTTTTTTTTTTATAAGGCATAAGAATCTTTGTTTTTGAATCCTAAGTGTGTAAGTGTATGAAGTGTGCATATTTCATCAAGATAAAGATCAAGACTAAATTACTTTGACAAATTATCTTCCTAACTCTATAAATCAAATAAATAATCTTATTTTGACCAAGTATAAGAAATCCTAATTTTGGATTTTCCTATTCCTTAAAATTAACTTAATTTCTTACAAAAATAAGTCAAAATATTGTTTCTATTTTTCAAAAAGTTTTTAAAAGTAAAGAGAAATGTTAATTTTTTTTTAAACAAAAAGAAAAGTTATGTTAGACCCTCCCCCACACCTATCTCATGCATTGTCCTCAATGTATGAATTAATGCATAGATGCATGAAAAAGACGACAGGGAAGGAAAGTGTTTACCTTAAGGTGGTGGTTCCGATGGTGGTCTGATTGGTCCACGAAACGCGGTCCAATCAACTTTTCTGGGTCTCGGAGGAACCCACCAGAAATATCTTTAATATAACCCATTAAAAAGATAAATCCATGAAGGATCTTTATTAAATATTTAACCCCATCTAATGTCCATATTCCATAATTGATTTCAGAGTCAAATTTGTCAACCACCTCGTCCCAGAATGGAGTATGAAATGATAGAATGGTTGACTTGGGCTCAGGAAGGACAGGAACTAATACCGACTCAGGAAGGTGATTTAAGTCAAGTAAAGGTTCAGGAGTCGAAATTGGTTCAAGAAGTGGGTCCAAGTCAAGAAGTTGAAACTCAAGTCCACATGTATTTTCTAACAATGGGATGTGACCTAATTTGGGTGATTCCAGTTCAGGAATGATAGGTGGAGGAATCAAAACTGACTCTAAAATATTACTCAAGTTTGGTAACACAATAGGAGTCAATATTGATTCAGAAAGTTGAACTGGATCACATATGTGAGAATCTAGGTCACATATCTCATTGAGTTCAATATCAAAAAATAGAGAACTTGCTAATTTATCCATGGGATTTTCAAAATTGTAAAGTTGGTCAAGTTCAACATGATCCTCAAAGATGGGTGATTCAATTTCTTTATGAATTGGTACAGGATCCAATGTTGACTCCGGGAAAAGATTGAAGTCAGGTGAAGATACCGGAGTCATAATCGAATCAGGAAATAGAATTGAATCACTAAGTTGGGGTTCAGGATCATAATCATTTTCAAGTTCTGTTTCAGGAAAAGGAAAACTTGCTAAACTATCAATATCTTTTTCAAAATTTGGACTTTGGGCAAGTTCAAATGGTTGTTCTAAAATAGAATCTTGATTTCCAAAACTACTTGACTCTTCGGCTTTAACAGAATTGGTAGTGACATCAGAACTGGTCCAACGGTGAGAACGTAGAGATTCGACCATCATATCTATGTCACTATTACGAGCATTTTGAGCCTGAGTCATGGCTTCAAGCATCTTTTTATAGTTGATAGGTTCATTATTTTGATGAAAAGATGAAGAATTGTCTTGGAAGTGGTAGTGAAATTGTGAGTCCATCAGATTTTGGGATTTGTGTTTGGAATCACGCATACTCATTTCCATAATTGATGGTTTCCGATTTTGGACGGGTGGAACTGAGTATGAATCTTGAACATAAAGTGGAGTGGGTGGAGAAGGAGGGCAAGGTGGTTGGAAATTATGCTCGGGGGAGGTGAATCCCCACTGACTCAGTGAAGAGTTGAAATCATTATGGAAATTATAGTTATTAGATGGGGGTATGGGTCATATTGATTCGGATAAGACCAATCCGGCACACTAGGTTGGTCAAAGTTATGATATGCCGGGTTGGAAATATCCGAAAATGAAGTCGGTGTGTAATATGGATTATTATTAAAGTTGAAAAAATTATTATTATAAGCCATATCACACAATAGAATACACACAAAAAAGAAAGAAAAGCAAACAAATAAACAAACAAGAAAGAAAAAAATTCTAACCTAAGTTAGGGTAGACCTAGACCTAGACGACTCCTAACTGGTTAGACTGTCCACAGGAGGTTTAATGTAGACTTTGACCACAAGCTAATCAGCCAGGTCAGGGCAAGGTTGGTGGGAGGTTTTCCGTCAAAGACGTTCCTTAATTAAATAACCACCAACCTTCGGGCTTTCGGCCCTCAATCCCTTTCCTAGACACTGATTTTGCAGGAGTCAGATTCTAACATTTTTCCCCCTTAGGATAATCTCCTAATTGAGTCCGCGATGTCCCTAGGGCCAACGTCTACTCAATTTTAGTTAGGCTTGGGTTAGTGAGTGCTTGGAATCTGATTTTTGGGCTAAGGAAGGGTGATTAAATCCCCACCTTATCTTGTTATGGGTTAGTGCCCTTAAAATAATTTTGTGCAAGTGTACAAGATATGTAAGATTCACTCAAAGCGATATAAACAACCAAGAAGTGAGTCCTATGCTAAATGCAATGCATACGTACCTTGCTCCAGCACTCTTCAACAGTAAAAAATAAAGGAATTAAAAAAAGACGTGCCTAAAATGCAAATGTCTAATCAATTTTTATCTTTTCAATAAATATTTTACTGTTGATTATTAGCAGGCTTGTGTTATGGCATATAAGAAAAATTAAAGTTGCAGCAAACTAGAATTTTTTTAAACTAAGCAGCCCTGCAAAAAGCTGTTAGTAGTCAACTCTTCCTTGCCGCGGATCCGCGGCTTTTGCCGTGGAAACGCGGTAATTCAGAGGGCCCTTGGTCTCTGCTTTCTAGAGCAGAGGCCCAAGGCCACTTGTATGTCACTGCAATATTAATTTCCTACTTTTATTGCCCTGTAACCTGCAACAGAGAAGAAAATTCGTTTAGTTCTAAAAAAATTTTCAAAAAAAAATTCAGATTTCAAAAAAAAAACATGTTACCCTCCCCGGCAACGGCGCCAAAATTTGATTGAGGCTAAACCTGCACACAAAATACAAGATTATAGAACTTAAGAAAGAAGATGTGCAAGTGCTCAATTCTTCCACTATAGCAAGTGGCTATGCGGGTCGTGATCCACAAGGAGGGTTTGCGATGGAAGCTTTACGGTTCTTTATTGAAATCTTATTGAAAACCAAACGATAGTTCGTCTCTGTTTTTAAAGTTAAGAAAAAGTGAAAGAATCATGTTATGTTAGAAGAGAATGAAAGATGAAGAAGGTGGAAAATCAGAAAACAATAAAAGCGACTATGTACAATGAAGTGGAGAAGAAAGAGTTGGAGGAGATGGTTGGTGATCTATACTAAAGAAGTAAAAGAAAAGAAAGAAAGAAGAGTGTAGAAATACTTACCTAGGTTGAGTGATGACTTACCTGGAAACCGTTGCATGTTCTACCTTTGCTTCGGAGGCGTTCAACGCATAGATCATAAGCTCGAGCTCAGTCCCCGTGCACATTATATCGTCAAGCCTAGCAAGAACGAAGTGATGCGGATCTTGGAAGAGGAGAACGTCTTCATGAACTATCGCTGGCTCTCACGTAGCTTAGTTATACTTGCTTTGGAATTCACTTGTACACTCAACAACAACAACCAAGGTAAAGTAGAAGAGGAAGACGAAACAAAAGAAAATACAAACATAAAAAGAACTTTTACCTTTATTAATTGCAGAGACAATGGAAGAAAGGAGGAGGGTACATCGTCGGTGTCACTCTCAACTTCAGCCTCTCTCTCTTACTTACATGAATCTTCTTCTACCCTAAGTTACATACAAATTACATAACAAGAAAAGAAAAACCTAAACTACAAAGAATTAAAACTAGGCTTAATCCTAATCTGCATTGGCCGCCCATTTTCAGCGCAGATAATGGCCTTTTATAGGCATAAACCCAACAACCAGAATCCCGGGAGGTCGGGGGAGCAAACGCTCCCCGTAACTCCCCAAGATTGTCGCGGAAATGCGGTCCAAGCCGCGTTTCTGCGGCCAGGGTGTGGCCAGATGGCCACACCCTGTTGGTGGGTCTCTCCGGGGGTTTCTTCTGGCTTTATCCTTTGTTGGTTTTGTCGTTTGAGCTCCGGATTATGACGAAATGGCCTTGGATTCTTAGCTTTAACCGATCGATTCTGAGAGGATTCTTCTCAACCGGTTTCAACCTCTTGATTTTGCCCTGATTGTATGTGTGCGAATTAACTCTGATTTAATTCAGAATTCTGGTGGGCTTTTGGGATCATTTCTCTTCATCTCCTTAAGGATTGGGCCTGCAAATAAATTAAACAAATAATTAGGACAATGCAGGCTTTTATTCTAAAATAAGAATGGAAATGTGACATTAAATATGCAACATTAGTGAACAATCAGAAATCTATTCCCCAAACATCAAATAATTCTACTTTGAGGATGTTGTTGAGTGGCATCTCATTTCTCTTTGATATGTTCCACTTCGTTGGCAAGCATTACATGATTTCGCAAAAGCATGAGCATCTCTAAATAATGTAGGCCAATAGAATCCACACTGAAATACATTTGCTGTCATTTTTGTAGATCTGAAATTTCCATCAGCCTCTTTATCATGGCAATGATGAAGGATACTCCTCATTTTTTCTTCAGGTACACATCTTCTGATGATTTAGTCAGCACATTGTTTGTACAGCAATGGTTCTTCCCATTGGTAGTACTTCATGACGGACAGGAGTTTCTTTTTCTTTGGTATGAGAGTTCCGCAGGAACAATGCCGCAAGCCAAATAATTGACAATATCAGCATATCTTGGTGTTGCAAGGTTTCAATAGGGCATACGGATTCCTATGGAAGGGAGTCATCTATTGGGCTTTCTTTTGTGACACTTGTCTCTATCCTATGTTCCTTCACTTTATCCACACGGAAGCACTCCTTCGGATTATTTACTGCTTTGAACATGTTGAAAGTAACTTTATCGTCCTGCACATGAAAAGTAAGTTTGCCCTGATGGATGTCAATCAATGTATTATCAATAGCTTGGAAAGGTCTATCTAATAAGTGGGTACTTCCTGTCTTCTTCCATGTCGAGGATGCTGAAATCTGCTGGTAGGTAGAGTTTGTCGACTTTCGCTAGCACGTCCTTGATTACTCCTCTTGGGTATTTGACCGATCTGTCTGCCAACTATAGTGACAGCGTCGTTAGTGTTGTTTCTTCCAGTCCAAGCCTTTTAAACACAAGCAAAGGCATAAGATTATTACTTGCCCCAAGATCATACAAAGGTTTTTCAAATTGAAAATTTCTTATTTTGTAAGGTATATAAACTCTCCTTAGATCTTTTAGCTTAGGTGGCAGCTTATTGAATAGAATTGCACTGCACTCCTCATTGAGTATCACTGTCTCGTTGTCCTCTAGCTTTTTTTTGTTTCTCAGAATGTCTTTCATGAACTTTTCATACTTTGGCATCTGTGCTAAGGCATCTACAAAAGGATGTTAATGTGCAATTTTTAAACATACTGACAAATTGAGAGAACTGCTTATCTGTGTTTTGTTTTTGGAGCCTCTGAAGGAATGGAACTGGTGGAACATATGGCTTTACTGGTGCTTAATCGCTCACTGATATTACATATTCATTGTCATATTCCCATATTTTATCTTAATAAACTCTGCTATTTAATTATAATTATTTTTTAAATGTGTGCACGCCTTTACTAAAGGAAATGGAAAAGAAACGAGCCCAAAAGCCCATTTAAATTCTGATTTAAATGACTTAAATTAAAATTAAGGATTGGGATAAATATTCAAGAGATCAAAGATCAGAGCAAAACAGAAGCTCACACCAAATGGAAACTGATTAAAATTCAGATTTCTTTAAATTCATTTTGGTTAACTAAATAGCAACAGTGATATCGACAAATTCAGAGCCAAAACTAAAGAAAATCTTTGGATAAAAGGAGCTAACAAGAGAACGGGAAGCACCACTCTCTAGGTGCGGCCACCTGGCCACAGCTTTGTTATGTTGTTATGGGAGCGCTCCCCCTATCTTCTCACTTCATTACCTCTTCCATTTCACCTATAAATACTGAAGAATCTAAAGGCCAGAGGGGATGACTGAGCAGAGATAGATTTTAGGCTCAGTTTTTATTCTAGTTTAGTTTAAGGTTTTATTTTTAATGTAATTTTCAGATTTATTTATGTAACTTATAGGAGAGAAGAGTTTCATGAGAGAATGAGAGTGAAGGTTGTACTGAGAGTGACACTGGTGTAAGTGTTCTTCTTTTCTTTCATAGTTACTTCATTTAATCAAAAGTTGCACGTATTATGTTCTTCTTCTTTTTTCTACTTTTTTTCTTTTGGTTTTGATGATAATTCAATTGAGTCAAATAGTATCGGTAATATCTTACCTTTTCGAGTGCCACTGATAGCTCATGACGATAGATTCCTTCTCAAAGTTCATATCATTTCATACTTGCTCGAGGTAGTCTTGATGATGTGATGTGGACGGGGATAGAATTAGATCTTATGGGTTATATGCTGATCGCCTTCAAATCAAGGTAAACATGCTAAGGTAAGTCATCGTCCTAAAGAGGTAAGTAAGTAATTTTAGTTTTCTTCCTTTCTTTCATTTCATTAGTTTAGAACAATTTTAAAAACAAATCTTTTTTTCATTACTCTATTTACTTCTTTCTCTAACTTAGATTCCCTCTTACAAAATCATCGTCTTCACCATTCTACCACATTCTTCCAACTTAACATAGCTTTATTTTCTATTTTTTTCAAAAACAAAGAAGAACTTTTAACCCGTTTTAATAACTTAAAAAGAAGACTTACTTAACGCTTTCATAGAAAGTCCTTCCTTGTAGATCACGACCTACATAGCCACTTGCTATAGCAGTAGAGTTGAGAACCTTGCACACTTTTTAATCTTTATTTCTAAATTCTGTATTTTGTGTATAAATTTACCTCAATCAGTGCTCTCTTCATAGGTTTTGGTTCTGCTTTATCTTTTGGATGGCAGTTCAGCCATTCAAACAGCAGATCCGCTGTCTGTTGGACTATACTATCCTGAGACTTTCATATTTCTTCTTTATTATCTTCTTTAGTCATGTCTGGGCTCTCTACATCAGTATCCTGTGACTGTAATTGTTCCACTTGCCTGCCAGTCCTCAATGTGATTGCATTTGCTTACTGCTTTGGATTTTTCTCAATATTGCTTGACAACAATCCCTGTGGCCTGTTGGCTAATGTAGCGCCATTTGGCCCATCTGTACTTTCAGAGCATGTATGGATTCTATGGTGCTCTTCTGAAATTGAGTTGTATTGTTTGCCAATTAAGCTATCAGTTCTTCTCATCCTTACTTCATATCTCTCTGTTGTTGTTGATGTCGTTGTTATTACTGCTGTGGCTGATAGTTTGGCCTCATATTGTTCCCCCATTGCATATTTAGGTGATTCGTCCATTCTGAATTATATATGTTGGAGTAGGGTTGTTCTTTCTTTAATAGTTACTGATATAATTTGCTTGCTCAGTTTGCTCTAAGGCAAAACTACAAGATTAAGAATTATTGCTTTCATGCCCCCTCCACAAAATTCACAAGATAAGTTGGATTGGATGGAACTTACAGTGGCTCCGCCCAACCGCTTTGTTAATATCTCTAATTGTGCTAAGATGGTTGATAGTGTATCTATCTCATTTACTCTCACGATCTTCTTTGTTGGTCCTCTTGATGATTTCCATTGATAGTGATTTGATGACATCTCATCTAGCAATTATTGAGCTTCCTCCAAATTCTTATTCATCAAAGCTCCACCTGTTGTATGATCATCTTTGCATTCGGATGGAGTCCGTTATAGAAGAACTAGATCTCCAACCATGGGGGTAGCCCATCGTTTGATGTTTTATTGAGCAACATTTTATACCTCTCCCATGCATCATATATGAATTCATCATCTAATTGGAAGAAAGTTATAATTTTACCCCGCAACTTTGCTACCTTAGCTGGTGGAAGATAATTAGCCAAAAGTGCTGCCACCATCTCATCCAATGTTTTAATTGTCTCCTTGGGTAGAGAATAAATCCAAATCTTAGCCTTATCCTTTATAGAAAAAGGAAAGAGAATCAATATTATTGCATCGAAGAGAGCCCATTGTGTTTTTTCGCACCGCAGATCTCCAAAAAAAAAAATTATATACTTATTCGGATCTTTGTTGAGTCCTCCTCCGAATTGGCATGTATTTTGCACCAATTGTATGACACCGGTCTTCAACTCGAAGTTGTTGGCTTTTATAGTCGGCTTGATAATTCAGGATATAGCTGATGATGTAGATTGCACAGCGTAATCTCTCAGTGCCTCGTGTTTCCCGTTGCTCACCATCTCCTCTTCTCGCTTTCACTTCTCCTTCAACAAATGTCTGATGGTTCTCTTGATCTCTGGATCAGGTTCTATTAGATCTCAAACTTTAAATGATACTAATTTTTTAATTGGCATCATACATATATATATGGTTGATTGTGCATGTTTAACAATGTCCATGCATGTTTTTATAGCACAATTGGTTTCATTCTAAGCTTGATTTTATTTCAAATAAATTAGTATGTCTTTAACAAGCTTTTGCATTAGTTTTGTGGTTGTTTCAAAAAGAAGAGAAATTATTTGACTTAAATTGGTATCTTAATTTTACTCCAATCCTTATTGACAAAAGTATTTTCTTTTAGCAAAATTAATCATATTTTTAATTGGCATCAATTATTACAATTGATATAAATATTTTAAATTGTTTTGCCAACTAGTGTTTATGTTTAATTTGAATTCAATTGATATCTGTTGGTATCATTCTATATTTTCAAATTGGCATCTTTTGCATGATTCTCAATTGGTATTGGTTAATCTAAAATCCTACAATTGGTATCTAAAATTTTACAATTGGGACTCAAAGAGGTCTGGGAAATTTTAGGATTTATGAAGAGTCTCCCTCCTTTTGACTCTTGTACTGATGTCATCGCAATGATGACTTTGAAAAAGGCAGTTGCTTTTTTGCCTTTAATGGAAAAATCCAAAAACAGTTATGCGAATCCTAAGAACCTCAATTGGTGGCAGCCAGTATATCATATACATCGATTGGACAAACGGCGTGACAGCCTTGACAGTCAGCTCAGACATTGAATGCACAGAGATACGAAGTGATCCTCCAGCGACTCCCTGATTTTTTTTCTTTGTCCTGCAGCAGCGATAAAAAGAGCGACTTTTGAAATTGGGTCCACTCTCTCCTTCCTGACCAGCAGTGATAGAAAGAGCAGATCGAGAAATTAGATCCATTCTTTCCTTCCAGACCCAAGACTTCGAGAAGAAGAGATGTGGGTGGCATCTGTAGTGGTCAAAATTATGACCTTTGAAAGCTTGCAATGCTTGGCAAATCTCCAAGATCATTGGGATACAAATTCTATCTTATCCAACAGATCTCACTTGTCCATGTGGCCAACTGAATGGGTACCCCACTGTTGGCCCAACGACCCTTCACCTTACTTTTGATGGTAACTAACTTATAAAATTAAGTTACTAATGATGTTTTGTTTATTAAGTTTCAGTTATTGATCGAGATCTTAGTAGGTGTTAACCTTCAATAAAGAATTCAAAGTCAAGTTTTGGAGCTAACACATGCAGGTTCAAGAGCTCGCGCATCAAGATCGCATCTAGAACTCAAGTAAGAGTCAAGCTATATGAATCGTGTTTGGATTGAGTCGTCTTGGAGATGAAGATCGAAGAGAAGACTTGTATCTAGGTTTGTTTAAAAGTTTATTTGTTTTGTAAAGATAGTTAGTTTGATATGCTCAAGTTCACACACACAAAAGTTCAAAAGTTTATTGGTTTCAGTTTAACCAGTTTCAGATTTTCAAGAATATTCATATATCATTTTCATGAATAGATAGAATCAAAAGAAGTTTACATGGTTTATGTGTATATTGGATTTCATCCATATACATTGATGATTCACATTATTTAGAAAAGCTTATTTTGATTTATTTAGCTCATGTGTTTTAAGTTTTGTATTTATGATTGCACACATTTATTGCATTATTCTTTATTACATATCCACATTTATCATGTAATAAATTTGCTAAATTTCTTATCTTAAATGTCTATTTTGCAGAAGATAATCATGGGAAGAAAGAGGATAAAATCAAATAACTATTAGTTAAATTCAGATTTAACTAGATCTATTTGGTTAGAGGAGGATGATCCCAATCCAGTTGGTTAAGTTCAGTTTCTGGTGAATCAAGTGGTTAAAGCTAAAGATCAACCGAGGATAACGTCAAAGACAGAGTCCAAATCCAAAGGGATAAACGGATAGAGAGAAGATTAACGGATGAGATGAAGCAATTTTGACTCAGATTCTGGCTGGATACATTTTAGTATTTGAAACATAACTTTTGCTACCAGAACTCTAATCTGCTGATTCAAGATGATCCAGAAAGATGACTTAAAGGAATACAACTCTTAAGTTGATCATTATTTCTACTTCTGTCATTTGATAAGTTATATTTGGCAATCAATACGCTAATAAGGTGCAGATCAGAACTTAATATCGACATCAAATCAAGTTTGGGGATAAGGGGAGGATTCAAATTCAGAAATAGCCAGCTTCCTTTATTTTCATACTCCTCTACCCTCTGCATTTCTCCTACAAATACCTACAACCTCAAAGGCAAAGGGGAGAACGACCAAGCAGAGAGTAGAACTTAGGCTAATCTGTAGTTTGTAACTTAGGTTTTTAATTTTCTTTCATGTAATTTTTGTTTTATTTATGTAACTGAGAGAAGAGGAGACTTTCATGGAGGAATGAGTGCAAGCTTGTACTGAAGGTGACACCGGTGTAAGTGATCTTTTCTTCTATTGTTATTTAAATCGAATCGAGGTTTCCTTTTCTTTTCTATTCTTGTTTATGTTCGCTTCCCTCTTTTGTGTTTGTGGATCCAAATGAAACTGATAGCCTCGAAGTTGCCTTGTCCTTGCAAGTGTCGTTGATGGCTTATGGTGATGGCTATCCATTTCTACGGTAGTATAGCTCGGCCCTTCATTTTATAGTGTAAATCGGGAATGGGGAAGATCTCATCTGCCATGCTTCGCCCGCCTCCGCCTTCAAGTAAAGGTAAATCGTCGATACGGGTAAAAGGTAAGCAGGCACCGAAGAGGTAAGTATGTTATTTAGGTTTTAGTTTTCCTTTCTTTTCCTGTAACTTTTAGTGTAGATTACCAACACCATAATCACCCAAATCTCTTTCATTCAATTTCTTTGTACATATCACTTCTATTATCTCCATCTTCTCTATCTATTGCTTTCTTCCTAACTTAATTATAACTCTTTTTCATTTTCCTTTTTAAGAACTAAAGAAGAATTTTTAAGCATTAATGGTAGCATAAAAGAGAACTTGCTTAAAAAGCTTCCATCGCTAGTCCCTCCTTGTGGATCACGATCCACATAGCCACTTGCTATAGCGGTAGACTTGAGCACCTTGCACTACTGTTTTAAAAGTTCTGAAATTCTGTATTTGTGTGCAGGTTCTAACTCAATCAAATTTTGGCGCCATTTCTGGGGATCGAACTCGGGTCATTCCATCTTTTCACACTCCATTTTAGGACAAGACGGTTGACAAAATTGACTCAAAAATTAATTATGAAATTTGAAAATTAGATGGGGTTAAATTTTTAATAAAAATAGTTCATATATACATCATTTTAGTCGGTTACATAAGAGAGATTTCTGGTGGGTTCCTCCGAACTCTACGAAAATTCGATCGGGCCGCATTTCGTGGATGATCGTACATATATTTTATATTCTTTTCATTATACTCCTACATTTATCGTGTAATAAATCTGCTAATTTCCTTGTCTTAAACATCTATTTTGTAGAAGATAATAATGAAGAGAAAGAGGATTAAACCAAATAAATACCAGTTAAAAGCAGATTTAACTGGATCTATTTGGTTAGCTGAAGATGATCCCATATCTAGTTAGAACAAATCAAGGATTAGGGTAAATGTTCAGCTGAAGATCAAAGCAAATCAGAAAGATAACACCAAATGAAAACCGGTAAAATTCAGATTTCCATAAATCCATTTTGGTTAGCTAAAGATCAACCGAGGACCATACAAAGATAGAATTTAGTCCACGTTTTCATTCTTTTTAGTGTAGGTTTTTATTTCTTTTCATGTAATTTTTATTTCTTTGTAAGTATAGTTTACTCTGAGATTCATGTAAGTAAGAGAGAGAGGCTTATGTTGAGAGTGACACCGATATACCTCCTCCTTTCTTCCATCGTTTCTGCAAGCAATAAAAGGTAATTTTTTTTTCATATTTGTCTTTACTTTTGTTTTCTTCTTCTTCTTGCTACTTTTCCTCTTTTGGTTATGATGAGCATTCAAGTGAATCTAGAAGCATCAGTAAGTTATGTTTGTGTGAGTGCCAACGATATTACATGATGATGTTCTCCTCCTCAAGATTCCGTATCATTTCATTCTTATTCATCTTGATGATGTAATGCGAATGGGGACTAAGCTCGATCTTATGTTTTATGCGTTGAACGCCTCTGAAGCAAGGTAGAACATGTAAGGGTTCCAGGTAAGTCATCAACCAGAGGAGGTAAGTATTTCTTTAATCTTTTCTTTCTTTTCTTTTATTTCTTTAGTTTAGATCATCAACACCAACAACACCCAACTCTTTCATCACTTATTTCGATTTCTTTGTATATGTCTATTTTCTGTTTTTCTCCACCTTCTCATTCTACCATCTTCTCCCTAATTTAACTTTAACCTAATTTTTCTCTTTTTCTTTACAAGAACTAAAAGAAGAATTTTAACCATCATTTGTATCTTAAAAGAGAACTTACTAAAAAGCTTCCAGCGCTAGTCCCTCCTTGTGGATCACGACTCGCATAGCCACTTGCTATCGCGGTAGAATTAAGCACTTGCACATCTCTATTTTAAAAGTTCTGAAATTCTGTATTTGTGTGCAGGTTCTAACTCAATCAGTAGACCAATCAGACCACCACCGGAACCACCACCTTAAGGTAATATTTTCCTTCCCTTTCTTGTTTTTTTCATGCATCTATGCATTAATTCATACATTAAGGATAATGCATGAGATAGGTGTGGGGGAGGGTCTAACATAACTTAGGTTTTTCTTTTTATAAAAAAAAGAAAATAAAAAAATTATTAACATTTGCTTTACTTTTAAAATTTTTTTGAAAATAGAAACAATATTTTGACATATTTTTTGTAAGAAATTAAGTCAATTTTAAGGAATAGGAGAATCATAATTAGGATTTCTTATACTTGCTTAAAATAAGATTATTTATTTGATTTCAAAGGATAGGAAGAAAGATTGTGAAAGTAATTTAGTCTTGATCTTTACCTTGAAGAAATATGCACACCTTATACACTTACACACTTAGGGTTCAAAACAAAGATTCTTATGCCTTATAATATATATATATATATATACATATATATATATACATATATATATATACATATATATATACATATACATATATATATATATATACATATATATACATATATATATATACATATATATGTATATACATATATATATATATATATATATATATATATATATATATATATATATATATATATATGAAAGATGAACAAATCTAATTATTGATTAGCTTGGTGCTTTAGCCTAAGTAAGCCTTGGTATTTATGCGAAAGATGATTAGATAAGTTTGAGAAAAATATATATATAAAAATCTTCTGATTAAGCTGGGTATTTGTGCCTAATAAAGCATAAGTATTCACGACTAAAAGAGGTTCATATAATAAAATCTTTAGTTTTGTGGCCTTGTTTGCTCGAGTCCTTAAGTCCTTGGGGTGTTTTCTCACCCGGTGTCCTAAGACCGTTTGGTTTGGGAGTCACCGATTAAAGGCTCGTTACATGGGCAGATTAGAAAGCCTAATAGAATTAAGGAATAATACCATCAAAAATAAAATTAAAAAAATATACAATAAAAAAAATAAATAAGGCATAAGAGTTAGAGTTAAAGAACCCTTAGTCAAATTCAGTTTTCTATAACTTATAGATTACTTAAAACTTACAATAATATTTCAAATATTTTTCTTTCAAAATGTGTTTTCAAAATACTAACAAATTTCTCTTTCTTTACGAATTTTGTGGGTGTAATCTACTGAAAACCCTCACGAGATAACACTCGCCCTCTAGGGGTAACCTAGAGGTTTAACGGCTTGTTGCACAAGCTCAGTACAATCACGTGACCTACGAAAGTGGTCTAATAATCTTTGGTTTAGTTTTGTTGTTTTGCTCGAGGACAAGCAAAAGATAGGTGTGGGGGTGTGATTGCACACATTTATTACATTATTCTTTATTACATATCCACATTTATCATGTAATAAAATCTGCTAAATTTCTTATCTTAAATGTTTATTTTTCAGAAGATAATCATGGGGAGAAAGAGGATAAAATTAAATAAATATCAGTTAAATTCAGATTTAACTAGATCTATTTGGTTAGCGGAGGATGATCCCAAATTGTAACACCCCGCTCCCAGAATACGTACTTAGTTGCGTATTCAGATTTTTCGATCGTATTTTTCGATTTACTTTCCGTATTTGTTTTGTATTGTGAATTATTTATATGATCGTTTTGTCTTGGATCCGGATTCTCGGACTCGGAGTCAGCCCTAGTCTGAACCGAGGACCCGATCCTAGGGTATTACTCGATTTGGTCTTTCTGGTATTTAGATTTGACCGATTTCAGTTTTAAACATCGTTTTCTAATATTTTAGATTTTCTATGATTTTTTGGAATTTTCCTGAATTAAATTGAAAATATTCAAAACCGGTGTCGACCAGTGCCGCTGACCGATTCCCGGATTTTTAATTTACAAACAGATTGGAATTACTAGAAATGTCTTTTTATATTATTTCTTAAAATCACATTTCCTATCTAAATACTTTTTCTGAGGATTTTATGAATTTATGAAAATTCCACCGGATTCGGTATCGGCCAGTATCGCTGGTTGATTCCAAGATTTTTAGTTTACAATCGGGATTGAATTTCTAAATTCCGCTTTCACTTTACTTCTTAAAATCATATTTTATTCTTTAATATATTTTCTGAGATTTTTCAGAATTTATCAAAATCCGGCCGACCCGGTGTAGACCGGTATCGGCGGTTGACTTCCGGATTTTTAATTTGAAAACGGGATTTTATTTCTGAAAACCGATTTCATATTATTCCTCAAGATGACGTTTTCTACCTCCGGGTATTTTTTGGAATTTTTCCGGAACAGTCAATTTTTCGCGACCATATTATAATATTATTATTTTTATCTTTTCTTTCTTTCTTTCTTTCTTTCCTTTTCTTTTCCTCAACCGACTTCACCAACGCCACCTCACCCCCTCATTTAATTCCCTCTCCCATCAATCCCATCTCTCCATCACATCCCCCTCCTCTTCTTTTTCTTTTCTTTTCTTTTTCTTTCCCCTTATTTTTTCTTTCTCCTTTCTTTTCTCTTTTCTCTTCTTCTTCTTTTCCTCCCTCTCCATTGGCAGCCGACACCCAACCGGCCACCACCACCGCCGGCGCCTCCGGCCACCACGACGCCGGCGAGGGACCCAAAGCCCGGCCTCTCCTTCCCCTCTCTCTTCTTTTCTTTTCCTTTCTTTCCTTTTCTTTTCTTTCCATTTTCTTCCTCAACTTGGATCCGACCATCTCCACATCGTCGGCCTCTCCTCCTTCTCCTCCCTGGGGTGGCCGGCGCCACCTCAGTTCTGGGCGTCGCCGGCGGTGTGCCGGCGGCCAGGGGGCCCGCCTGGGCCCCCTGTGCGTGGGCTGAGGGGGGCAACAGCCCCCCTCTCCTTCTCTATTGAGGGGGCAACATCCCCCTCTTTCTCCCCCTTTCTCCTGGGGAGTGGCCGGCGCCACTCCCCCTGCCGGCGGCCAGGCCGAGCGCCCCCAGAGGGGGGCGCTGTGTGTGAGCAGGAGGGGGGCAACAGCCCCCCTTCTCTCTGTTTCTCTCCCCTGTCTCTTTCTCTCTCTCTCTTTCTCTCTCACTCTTGAATTCTCTCTCTCTCTCCCCTATCCTTTCTCTCTCTCTTTCCTGAATACTCTCTCTCTCCCCTGTTAACTCTCTCTCTCATGTTATCCCTTTTCTCTCTCTCCAAATTATCTCTCTCTTTAGATCTCCCCCCTCTCTGTTATTTGCTGACGCGGATCTCACCCCCGCGTGCAGGCGACCTCTTTAACGCGGCCTTTGCGTTATTGTATCGACACGACGCGGAGCTAATACCCGCGTCTGTGATCTCCTCGTGCTAACGCGATGCGGAACCTACGACCGCGCCCGCGTTCTCCTCGCGTCCTAATTTGAACGCGGGTCTCGAACCCCGCGTTTGTGGCATCTTCGCGACGCGACTCCCGCGTCTGTGATTACCGCGTCTGCTATTCCCGCGACGCGACTCCCGCGTCTGCGACCCCTGCGTCTCATAAGCCCGCGTCTCCCTGTGTCTCTTTCTCTCTCTAACTCTTTCTCTCTCCTCTTCACTTTCTCTCTCTCTATATTATATTTTATGGCGCGTGTGCGTGTTCCCGGGATTTCGGAGTTTCCAGCTTTTTCGAAGATTTAGGCGAGTGTCCTCGCTCTCGCCTCCATTTGGGTTTCCCCGCTTCGTCGGGTCGATATGTATTTTATTCCATGTTTATATGTATTTTGTATTGGGCTGAGTCCCTGTATTTGTGTATGGCCGAGTGCCAATGACTGGACATGTATTGCTCTGTGACGAATGCTTGTATTAGGGTAGTTTAATTCTTGTACATATACCATGCCTGTGATGTATTTTACTGCTTTATACTATGCGTGGTCGTCGAACTCTGGGTTTATGCCCACTCCTGGGATGGCTGGTAGCCACCGAGAGTGCGCTTAAACCCCGAGCGTACTCGGACCCCTTAACCTCCGGTCACTCACTATCTCGAAAGGGAAGTGATTGGGACCGACAGGTCTCTCCGTTCTTCAGCCTCGGTCTCTCACTATCTCGAAAGGAAAGTGATTGGGATCGTCAGGTCTCTCAGCCTTCAGCCTCCGGTCACTCACTATCTCGAAAGGAAAGTGATTGGGACCGTCAGGTCTCTCAGCTCCGCCTGGTTATCATAATCAGCGCTCAGCACTTTACCACTTGATTCGTCTAGGCGAGATGCTGCCAGATTTCCTACTCGCACTTTAAGCCGAGTTGTCCCGGTAACCTTGCCAGACGCTCCAGTGCTAAATATTGTTTGCTGTCTGTGCCTCCAGCTTGCTCAGCTCCGCTTGGTTGTGCTCAGCTGCTACTTTATCACATGCCATGTACTTACCTGACATGTTAACACTTGACATGCTTTATACATGTTACTATTTAACACTTGTTTGTATCAGCTGTCAACTGATGTGTTATCATCTAACACCTGGCATGCTACTACTTGGCAAGACTCCTTGTTATGACATGACTTGCCACCGGACTAATATCAATCTCTTGACATGACTTGTCACCTACCAAATATCACCCTCCTGTCATGCTATCACTTGACACCCAGCATGATATACTTGACCTTGTGATTATCACGTTTACGGGAATCCTGCCTTGTTATCCTGTATTGTATACAGTGACCTGTTATCCTGAAGGGAACTAAGTGCCACACGGAGCAAAGTGCCACACCACATACGTGGTGGGGGCCACCTCTTGAATCTGTGGGGGCCACCTCTAGAATCCATCCCCCTCAGAGCAAAGTGCCACATGGAACAAAGTGCCACATCACATACGTGGTGGGGGCCACCTCTTGAATCTGTGGGGGCCACCTCTTGAATCTGTAGGGCCATCTCCTGTTATGACCAGTTATTCCCGTAATCTGATAATATTGATAAGCCATAAAAAGGATAACTTGCACGGAGAATGGGAGGAAGTGATGAATGCCGGTATGATGCCTTGCTTATAGTAATGGAATAAAATATTGACGATTCGTGTTAGAGGGATTTTAGGCCCTCAGAAGATACGTGTTAGGGGGATTTAAGGCCCCCAGGCTGGTCCCGGGCGTACGGGAACTACTATAAGAAGAGCTATCAGTCCTTCATCAGCTTCCATTAACAACCTCGGCTTGCTTATATATGGATGTATGTGTGTTGAGATGTACACCAGGACACATACCTAGATATATGGGTCAGACGAGTAATAATAATAAAAGATGCCAACTATGTATCCTGTTATGCCTGTTATGAACTCCCGTTATGCCTGTTATGTATTCCTGTTATGACCATTTGTTGTGCTGTTCTGTAACTCAGGTTGTACGCGCTTGGATTACGGTAATATGAGGTAAAGGTATAAAGATGAGGGTTTCCTTGTTTGGATTATTCCTTCGAGGTACTAATCTCATGGAGCCGTGACCTAAACCTGTACAATCGAATTTGCCTGTATCGGACTTTACTTCGGATTTTCGGTTTTATGATTACTATATTATGCCTGCTTGCATCCTGCTTTACCACTCGTGTTCTATTTCACCAGTCTCCTGTTCTTATCTTATCATACCCTGAGTACTTCCTGTTTGATATTTATTTGCTCCTGCCTGCTTCTGCTCACGACACGGTTTTTAATGCATGATTATGATTCGGTTTTATCGATACACTTGTACTGATCTCAGCACGCCATCTGGCTTTTGTATCACCACTCGCCTGGGGAGTTTCATCTGACTCCCCTGGATCCTCATGTCCAGGTCATGGAGCTTGGAGCGTGTAGAATCTCCCAGTTGCTGATCAGAGTGGCGCAGCGGTAGCGTGAATTTCCAGCAGACCGTTCAGAGCTCTATTCTTCCAGGCCCCCTGTGTGCCTCACGAGTTTTCCTTTTGTAAACTCGTGAGTGCCTGTGTACTGTTCATACTTGTACATCTCTTTGTAATCTCGCAATTGCGCAAATCAGTGATGTAATATTCATGTAATATTGGATCACCTCTGGTGATAACTTTGTAATTGTACTCATATGTTGGAATGTATAATGCACCACTTGCTTCCGTACTCTGATTCTTGCCTGTACTGATGCTTAGCGTATATACGTGAGGGTATTTCTGACCTGCGTATATACGTCGCAGTAACGTCTCCGTACCCGCCGGATCGGGGCGTTACAGGGTGGTATCAGAGCCTAGGCTCTCGCATCCTCAGTACGTCCAGACGGCAAATTAATGGTAAAGAAATTTGCAACTGGAATGCTTGAGTCCTGGTTATACAGTCCAACTACAAGTACAGAGTTATCTATTCTATCTTGATCATCTTTCCTTTGATTCCTAATCCCTTCCACTGTTTTGGTTTTTCGTAGCCTTTATACCAACATAAGATATGGATATACTAGAGAGATAGTGACTGGTTCTGAATGAAGCGATAAATGATCTATTTGGCCAACTCTATGAAGCTCGGGTGTTCTCAGGATTGATCCTAATCGGGTTATCTTTTAGAAGTCAGTAGTCGGAATTCTCTACGGATATTCTACATTCTCGGCTATATCTTTCAGAGTGACCGATGTCTGGTCTTCAGAATTCTTAATTATCGATTTTCTTTATTATGCTCAGGACTATCAGGGTTTTCCTTATCTTCGGTATTCTGGCTCATTCTCAGAGCGACGTTGAATATGTAGCACAGCGGGAATTCTATTGCAAAGCTGTGTTATCAGTTAGTATTATTCGGCATTGTTCGAAGATTTATCCGGCCGGAAGTGCAGAGGATGTCTATATTCTGATTATTGTTCAGTCAACTTGAGAGCCCTACCTATAGTGCTTCATATCTTAATTGGCATAATTCCCGTCCATGTCCCCTTTGTGTTCAATTTACCCCTTATCAAAATTGCGAGGACGCAATTTTTTGTAAGGTGGATGGATTGTAACACCCCGCTCCTAGAATACGTACTTAGTTGCGTATTCAGATTTTTCGATCGTATTTTTCGATTTACTTTCCGTATTTGTTTTGTATTGTGAATTATTTATATGAACGTTTTGTCTTGGATCCGGATTCTCGGACTCGGAGTCAGCCCTAGTCTGAACCGAGGACCCGATCCTAGGGTATTACTCGATTTGGTCTTTCTGGTATTTAGATTTGACCGATTTCAGTTTTAAACATCGTTTTCTAATATTTTAGATTTTCTATGATTTTCTGGAATTTTCCTGAATTAAATTGAAAATATTCAAAACCGGTGTCGACCAGTGCCGCTGACTGATTCCCGGATTTTTAATTTACAAACGGATTGGAATTACTAGAAATGTCTTTTACATTATTTCTTAAAATCACATTTCCTATCTAAATACTTTTTCTGAGGATTTTATGAATTTATGAAAATTCCACCGGATTCGGTATCGGCCAGTATCGCTGGTTGATTCCAGGATTTTAGTTTACAATCGGGATTGAATTTCTAAATTCCGCTTTCACTTTACTTCTTAAAATCATATTTTATTCTTTAATACATTTTCTGAGATTTTTCAGAATTTATCAAAATCCGGCCGACCCGGTATAGACCGGTATCGGCGGTTGACTTCCGAATTTTTAATTTGAAAACGGGATTTTATTTCTAAAAACCAATTTCATATTATTCCTCAGGATGACGTTTTCTACCTCCGGGTATTTTTTGGAATTTTTCCGGAACAGTCGATTTTTCGCGACCATATTATAATATTATTATTTTTATCTTTTCTTTCTTTCTTTCTTTCTTTCCTTTTCTTTTCCCTCAACGACTTCACCAACGCCACCTCACCCCCTCATTTAATTCCCTCTCCCATCAATCCCATCTCTCCATCACATCCCCCTCCTCTTCTTTTTCTTTTCTTTTCTTTTTCTTTTCCCTTATTTTTTCTTTCTCCTTTCTTTTCTCTTTTCTCTTCTTCTTCTTTTCCTCCCTCTCCATTGGCCGCCGACACCCAACCGCCACCACCACCGCCGGCGCCTCCCGGCCACCACGACGCCGGCGAGGGAGCCAAAGCCCGGCCATCTCCTTCCCCTCTCTCTTCTTTTCTTTTCCTTTCTTTCCTTTTCTTTTCTTTCCATTTTCTTCCTCACCTTGGATCCGACCACCTCCACATCGTCGGCCTCTCCTCCTTCTCCTCCCTGGGGTGGCCGGCGCCACCCCAGTTCTGGGCGCCGCCGGCGGTGTGCCGGCGGCCGTGGGCGGCCAGGGGGCCCGCCTGGGCCCCCTATGCGTGGGCTGAGGGGGGCAACAGCCCCCCTCTCCTTCTCTGTTGAGGGGGCAACAGCCCCCTCTTTCTCCCCCTTTCTCCTGGGGAGTGGCCGGCGCCACTCCCCCTGCCGGCAGCCGGCGCCGCCCGGCGCCGCCGCCTGGCCGGCGGCCAGGCCGAGCGCCCCCAGAGGGGGGGCTGTGTGTGAGCAGGAGGGGGGCAACAGCCCCCCCTCTCTCTGTTTCTCTCCCCTGTCTCTTTCTCTCTCTCTTTCTCTCTCACTCTTGAATTCTCTCTCTCTCTCTCCTATCCTTTCTCTCTCTTTCCTGAATACTCTCTCTCTCCCCTGTTAACTCTCTCTCTCTCCTGTTATCCCTTTTCTCTCTCTCCAAATTATCTCTCTCTTTAGATCTCCCCCCTCTCTGTTATTTGTTGACGCGGATCTCACCCCCGCGTGCAGGCAACCTCTTTAACGCGGCCTTCGCATTATTGTATCGACACGACGCGGAGCTAATACCCGCGTCTGTGATCTCCTCGTGCTAACGCGATGCGGAACCCACGACCGCGCCCGCGTTCTCCTCGCGTCCTGATTTGAACGCGGGTCTCGAACCCCGCGTTTGTGGCATCTTCGCGACGCGACTCCCGCTTCTGTGATAACCGCGTCTGCTATTCCCGCGACGCGACTCCCGTGTCTGCGACCCCCGCGTCTCATAAGCCCGCGTCTCCCTGTGTCTCTTTCTCTCTCTAGGTTTCTCCCCCTTTCTCTCTCTAACTCTTTCTCTCTCCTCTTCACTTTCTCTCTCTATATATATTTATATTTTATGGCGCGTGTGCGAGTTCCCGGGATTTCGGAGTTTCCATCTTTTCCGAAGATTTAGGCGAGTGTCCTCACTCTCGCCTCCATTTGGGTTTCCCCGCTTCGTCAGGTCGATATGTATTTTATTCCATGTTTATATGTATTTTGTATTGGGCTGAGTCCCTGTATTTGTGTATGGCCGAGTGCCAATGACTGGACATGTATTGCTCTGTGACGAATGCTTGTATTAGGGTAGTTTAATTCTTGTACATATATCATGCCTGTGATGTATTTTACTGCTTTATACTATGCATGGTCGTCGAACTCTGGGTTTATGCCCACTCCTGGGATGGCTGGTAGCCACCGAGAGTGCGCTTAAACCCCGAGCGTACTCGGACCCCTTAACCTCCGGTCACTCACTATCTCGAAAGGGAAGTGATTGGGACCGACTGGTCTCTCCGTTCTTCAGCCCCGGTTCTCACTATCTCGAAAGGGAAGTGATTGGATCGTCAGGTCTCTCAGCCTTCAGTCTCCGGTCATTCACTACCTCGAAAGGGAAGTGATTGGGACCGTCAGGTCTCTCAGCTCCGCCTGGTTATCATAATCAGCGCTCAGCACTTTACCACTTGATTCGTCTAGGCGAGATGCTGCCGGATTTCCTACTCGCACTTTAAGCCGAGTTGTCCCGGTAACCTTGCCAGACGCTCCAGTGCTAAATACTGTTTGCTGTCTGTGCCTCCAGCTTGCTCAGCTCCGCTTGGTTGTGCTCAGCTACTACTTTATCACATGCCATGTACTTACCTGACATGTTAACACTTGACATGCTTTATACATGTTACTATTTAACACTTGTTTGTATCACCTGTCAGCTGATGTGTTATCATCTAACACCTGGCATGCTACTACTTGGCAAGACTCCTTGTTATGACATGACTTGCCACCGGACTAATATCAATCTCTTGACATGACTTGTCACCTGCCAAATATCACCCTCCTGTCATGCTATCACTTGACACCCAGCATGATATACTTGACCTTGTGATTATCACGTTTACGGGAATCCTGCCTTGTTATCCTGTATTGTATACAGTGACCTGTTATCCTGAATGGAACTAAGTGCCACACGGAGCAAAGTGTCACACCACATACGTGGTGGGGGCCACCTCTTGAATCTGTGGGGGCCACCTCTAGAATCCATCCCCCTCAGAGCAAAGTGCCACATGGAATAAAGTGCCACATCACATACGTGGTGGGGGCCACCTCTTGAATCTGTGGGGGCCACCTCTTAAATCGGTAGGGCCATCTCCTGTTATGACCAGTTATTCCCGTAATCTGATAATATTGATAAGCCATAAAAAGGATAACTTGCACGGGGAATGGGAGGAAGTGATGAATGCCGTATGATGCCTTGCTTATAGTAATGGAATAAAATATTGACGATTCGTGTTAGAGGGATTTCAGGCCCTTAGAAGATACGTGTTAGGGGGATTTAAGGCCCCCAAGCTGGTCCCGGGCGTACGGGAACTACTATAAGAAGAGCTATCAGTCCTTCATCAGCTTCCATTAACAACCTCGGCTTGCTTATATATGGATGTATGTGTGTTGAGATGTACACCAGGACACATACCTAGATATATGGGTCAGACGAGTAATAATAATAAAAGATGCCAACTATGTATCCTGTTATGCCTGTTATGAACTCCCGTTATGCCTGTTATGTATTCCTGTTATGACCATTTGTTGTGCTGTTCTGTAACTCAGGTTGTACGCGCTTGGATTACGGTAACATGAGGTAAAGGTATATAGATGAGGGTTTCCTTGTTTGGATTATTCCTTCGAGGTACTAATCTCATGGAGCCGTGACCTAAACCTGTACAATCGAATTTGCCTGTATCGGACTTTACTTCAGATTTTCGGTTTTATGATTACTATATTATGCCTGCTTGCATCCTGCTTTACCACTCGTGTTCTATTTCACCAGTCTCCTGTTCTTATCTTATCATACCCTGAGTACTTCCTGTTTGATATTTATTTGCTCCTGCCTGCTTCTGCTCACGACACGGTTTTCAATGCATGATTATGATTCGGTTTTATCGATACACTTGTACTTATCTCAGCACGCCATCTGGCTTTTGTATCACCACTCGCCTGGGGAGTTTCATCTGACTCCCCTGGATCCTCATGTCCAGGTCATGGAGCTTGGAGCGTGTAGAATCTCCCGTTACTGATCAGAGTGGCGCAGCGGTAGCGTGGATTTCCAGCAGACCGTTCAGAGCTCTATTCTTCCAGGCCCCCTGTGTGCCTCACGAGTTTTCCTTTTGTAAACTCGTGAGTGCCTGTGTACTGTTCATACTTGTACATCTCTTTGTAATCTCGCAATTGCGCATATCAGTGATGTAATATTCATGTAATATTGGATCACCTCTGGTGATAACTTTGTAATTGTACTCATATGTTGGAATGTATAATGCACCACTTGCTTCCGTACTCTGATTCTTGCTTGTACTGATGCTTAGCGTATATACGTGAGGGTATTTCTGACCTGCGTATATACGTCGCAGTAACGTCTCCGTACCCGCCGGATCGGGGCGTTACACAAATTCTGTTGGTTAAATTCAGTTTTTGATGAATCAAGTGGTTAAAGCTAAAGATCAACCGAGGATAACGTCAAATACAGAGTC
Source organism: Agave tequilana (assembly GCA_038442645.1). Lineage (NCBI taxonomy): Eukaryota > Viridiplantae > Streptophyta > Magnoliopsida > Asparagales > Asparagaceae > Agave > Agave tequilana. The sequence goes on along the minus strand of JAVJIF010004321.1, from coordinate 190,645 downwards.
CAAATCCAAAGTGATAAATGGATAGAGAGAAGATCAACAGATGAGTGAAGCAATTTTGACTCAGATTCTGGCTGGATATATTTCAGTATTTGAATCATAACTTTCTCTATCAGAACTCAATCTGATGATTCAAGATGATCCAGAGAGAGGACTTAAAGGGCTACAACTCTTAAGTTGATCATTATTTCTAATTCTTTCATTTGATAAACTATATTTAGCAAGCAATATGCCAATAAGCTGCAGATCAGAATTGGATATCCATATCAAATCAAGTCTGGAGATAAGAGGAGGATTCAAATTCAGAAATAGTCAGCTTCCCTTATCTTCATACTCCTCTAACCTCTGCATTTCTCCTATAAATACCTGCAATCTCAAAGGCAAAAGGAGGGAACGACTTAGCAGAGATAGATTTTAGGCTAGTTTTTTATTTTTTATAGTGTAGGTTTTTATTTTCTTTTTATGTAATTTTTATTTCTTTGTAAGCATAGGTTAGACTGAGATTCATGTAAGTAAGAGAGAGAGAGAGAGAGGCTTATGTTAAGAGTGACACCGATGTACCCTCCTCCTTTCTTCCATCGTTTCTGCAAGCAATAAAAGGTAACTTTTTTTTTATGTTCATCTTTACTTTTGATTGAGTTAGAACCTGCACACAAATACAGAATTTCAGAACTTTTAAAATAGTAGTGCAAGATGCTCAATTCTATCGCTATAGCAAGTGGCTATGCGGGTCATGATCCATAAGGAGGGACTAGCGATTGAAGTTTTTTATGCATGTTCTCTTTTATGCTACCATTAATGGTTAAAAATTTTTCTTTTAGTTCTTAAAAAGGAAAATGAAAAAGAGTTATAATTAAGTTAGGAAGAAAGTGATAGATAGAAAAGATGGAGAAAATAGAAGTGATATGTACAAAGAAATTGAAAGAATGAAAGAGATTTGGGTGATTATAGTGTTGGTGATCTATACTAAAAGTTACAAGAAAGAAAGAAAAACTAAAACCTAAAAAACATACTTACCTCTTCGGCACCTGCTTACCTTTACCCGTATCGACAATGTACTTTACTTGAAGGCGAGCGAAGTATGACAGATGAGATCTTTCCCATTCCCGATTTACATTATAAAATGAAGGGGCGAGCTATGCTACCATAGAAATGGATACCCATCACCATAAGCCATCAACGCAATTGCAAGGACAAGGCAACTTCGAGGATATCGGTTTCATTTGGATCCACAAACACAAAAGAGGGAAGCGAACAAAAATAAGAATAGAAAAGAAAAGGAAACTTCGATTCGATTCAAATAACAATGAAAGAAAAGATCACTTACACCGGTGTCACCTTCAGTACAAGCTTGCTCTCAATCCTCCATGAAAGTCTCCTCTCCTCTGAGTTACATAAATAAAACAAAAATTACATGAAAGAAAATTAAAAACCTAAAGTTATAAACTACAAATTAGATTAAGTTCTACTCTCTGCTTTGTCGTTCTCCCCTTTGCCTTTGAGATTGCAGGTATTTATAGGAGAAATGCAGAGGGTAAAGGAGTATGAAGATAAGAGAAGCTGACTATTTCTGAATTTGAATCCTCCCCTTATCCCCAAACTTGATTTGATGTGGATATTCAGTTCTGATCTGCAGCTTATTGGCATATTGATTGCCAAATATAACTTATCAAATGACAGAATTAGAAATAATGACCAATTTAAAAGTTATAGCCCTGTAAGTCCTCATTCTGGATCATCTTGAATCAGTAGATTTGATTTCTGATAGCGAACGTTATGATTCAAATACTAAAATCAGTAGAATCTGAGTCAAAATTGCTTCATCTCATCCGTTAATCTTCTCTCTATCCGTTTATCCCTTTGGATTTGGACTCTATATTTAACGTTATGCTCAGTTGATTTTTAGCTTTAACCACTTGATTTACCAAAAACTGAACTTAACCAACTGGATTTTGAATCATCCTCCTCTAACCAAATAGATCTAGTTAAATCTGAATTTAACTGATATTTATTTGATTTTCCTCTTTCTCCCCATGATTATCTTTTGCAAAATAGACATTTAAGATAAGAAATTTAGTAGATTTATTACATGATAAATGTGGATATATAATAAAGAATAATGCAATAAATGTGTGCAATCACACCCCCACACCTATCTTTTGCTCGTCTTCGAGCAGAACAACAAAACTAAACTAAAGATTATTAGACCACTTTCGCAGGTCACGCGATTGCACTGAGCTTGTGCAACAAGCCGTTAAACCTCTAGGTTACCCCTAGAGGACAAGTTTTGTCTCGTGAGAGTTTTTAGTGAATTGCACCCACAAAATTCATAAAGAAAGAGAAAACTGTTAATTTTTTGAACACATTTTGAAAGAAAAATATTTGAAATATTATTGTAAGATTTAAGTAATCTATAAGTTATAGAAAAACTGAATTTTTCATTCTTAAACTTAGTCTCTATTCAAAAATTTGTTATCAATCAAAGTAAGGAGTCAAATTGTGCTTCTCATCTAGTCTATTACTTTACCCTAAGTTATATGCACCTTCGTGACCGTGAAGTTTTGACTAAGGGTTCTTTAACTCTAACTCTTATGCCTTATTTATTTATATATATATATATTTATTTATTTTATTTTTGGTGATATTATTCCTTAGTTCTTTTAGGCTTTCTAATCTGCCCATATAATAAGCCTTTAATCGGTGACTCCCAAACTAAACGGTCTTAGGGCACCGGGTGAGCAAACACTCCAAGGACTTAAGGACTCGAGCAAACAAGGCCACAAAACTAAGGATTTTATTATATAAACCGCTTTTACGCGTGAATACTTATGCTTTATGAGGCACAAATACCCAGCTTAATCAGAAGATTTTTTATAGATATATATATTTCTTTTTTTCTTTTTTTTTCAAACTTATCTAATCATCTTTTGCATAAATACCAAGGCTTGCTTAGTCCAAAGCACCTAGCTAATCAATATGTTTATTTTTCATAGATATATATATATATATATTTTATGAGGCATAAGAATCTTTATTTTTCAACCCTAAGTGTGTAAGTGAGTGCGCATATTTCATCAAGGCAAAGATCAAAACTAAATTATTTTGACAAATTATCTTCCTAACTCTAAAAGTCAAACAAATAATCTTATTTTTGACCAAGTATAAGAAATCCTAATATTGATTCTCCTATTCCTTAAAATTGACTTAATTTCTTACAAAAAATATGTCAAAATATTGTTTCTTTTTCAAAAAGTTTTTAAAAGTAAAGAAAATGTTAATAATTTTTTCTTTTTTTATTTAAAAAAATAAGTTATGTTAGACCCTCCTCCACACCTATCTCATGCATTGTCCTCAATGTATGAATTAATGCATAGATGTATGAAAAAGAAGAAAGGGAAGGAAAATTTTACCTTAAGGTGGTGGTTCCGGTGGTGGTCTGATTGGTCCACGAAATGCGGCCCAATCGAATTTTCGTGGAGTTTGGAGGAACCCACCAGAAATCTCTCTTATATAACCCACTAAAATGATGTATATATGAACGGCTTTTATTAAAAATTTAACCCCATCAAATTTCCAAATTTCATAATTAATTTCGGAGTCAATTTTGTCAACCGCCTTATCCCAAAATGGAGGGTGAAAAGATGAAATGATTGACTTGGACTTAGGAAGTATGGGACCTAATACCGACTCAAGAAAGTGACTTAAGTCAAGTAAAGGTTCAGGAGTAGAGATCGGTTCAGGAAGTGGGTCCAAATCAAGAAGTTGAAACACAAGTCCACATTCATTTCCCAACAATGGAATGTGACTTAATATTGGTGATTCTAGTTCAAGAATGATAGGTGTGGGAATCAAAACTGACTCTAAAATATTACTCAAGTCGGGTAGCAAAACAGGAGTCAATATTGATTCAGAAATTTGAACCGGATCACAAATTTGAGAATCTAGGTCACATTTCTCATTGAGTTCAGTTTTATAAAAATGAGAACTTGCCAATTTGTCAATGGGACTTTCAAAAGCATGAAATTGGTCAAGTTCAATATGATGATTATACAAGATTGGTGATTCAATTTCATGATGAATTGGCACAGGATCAAATGTTGACTCGGGAAAAAAAATTGAAATCAGGTGAAGACACTGGAGTCATTATTGAATCAGGAAGTAGAATTAAATCACCAAGTTGAGGTTCAGGATCATATTCATTCTCAAGTTCAATTTCAGGAAAGGGATAGCTTGCCAAAATTTCAATGTCATTTTAAAAATTTAGAGTTTGGGCAAGTTCAAATGGTTGCACTGAAATGGAATCTTGTTTTCCAAAACAATATGATTCTTCGGCTCTAACAGAATGGTTAGCGACATTAAGAATGGTCAAACGGTGAGAACGGAGAGTTTGGACCATCATATCTATGTCATTATTACGAGCGATTTGAGCCTGAGTCATGGCTTCAAGCATCTTTTCATAGTTGATTGGTTCATCGTTTTGTTGCGATTGGACTTGAAAAGTTGAAGTGTTTTTTGGAATTTGTGATGAAATTGTGAGTCCGTCAGATTTTGTGATTGTTGCTTGGACTCACGCATACTCATTTTCAAGATTGATAGTTTTCTGTTTTGAATTGGTAGAACTGAGTATGAATCTTTGAAATATTATGGACAAGGTGGATAAGGAGGACAAGTTGGTTGAAAATTGGACTCGGGGGAGGTGAATCCCCATTGACTCTATGAAGAGTTGAAATTATTTTAGAAATTATGGTTATAAGATTGGGGGCATGGGTTATATTGATTCGGATAAGACCAATCCGGCACACTAGGTTGGTTAAAGTTATGATATGTCGGGTTGGTAATATCCGAAAAAGAGGTCAAGGTGTAATATGGATTACCATTAAAATTGGAAAAATTATTGTTATAAGCCATATCACACAATAAATGTCAAACACAAACAAAGAAAAAACAAACAAATAAGCAAACATATAAAAAGAAAAAAATCTAACCTAAGTTAGGGTAAACCTTAGACCTAGACGACTCCTAACTGGTTAGACTGTCCACGGGAGGTATAATGCTGACTTTGACCACAAGCTAATCAGCCATGTCAGGGCAAGATTGGTGGGAGGTATCTGCGCAAAAGCGACGGGCCTAATTAAGCCAAACCACCAGCCTTCGGGGTTTTGCCCCTCAATCCCTTTCCTTAGATACTGATTTGGCAGGAGTCAAATTCTAACACCTTCACCCTTAGGATAATCTCCTAGTTGAGTCTGAGATGTCCTTAGGGCCAACATCTACTTAGTTTTAGTTAGGCTTGGGTTAGTAAGTGAGGAGATTGTTTATGGGCTAAGGGAGGGTAATGACTTCCCCACCTTATCTTATTTATAGGACAAGCCCTTAAATCAATTTAGTGCAGTGTACAAGTATATAGAAAAAAGTAATACTCAAGCAATATTTCAGACAAGAATGAACCTTATAATAAATGTTATGCACACATACCTTGGCTCCAGCACTCTTCAGCAGTAATGTAAAATGCAAACGAATTAGACACGTGCCTAAATGCAAGTCTAAACCATTTTTAGCATTTAACAAACATTATTTTACTGTTGAGGTTAGAAAGTAAGTACAGTGAGACAAACAAGGAAAATAGCTACAGATTTTTAGCTTTGCAATTCAGCCAACCTGCAAAAAAAATACAGGTTAGTAGTTCACTCAGATTGCCCCTGGAATGTAGCAAATCTGAGGGCTTCTGGGCTCTACTTTCTTGAGCAGAGTCCAGGGCCATTTATATGTCCACAGCAGCAAAATTCCTTATTGTTAAATCTCTACACCAAAAACAAAGAAGAAAGTTAACCAAAAATGTAAATCTAAAAAGAGAATAACTTACTGTCTCTCCCTAACAATGGCGCCAAAATTTGATTGAGTTACAACCTGCACACAAATAAAGAATTTCAGAACTTTTAAAACAGTAGTGCAAGGTGCTCAATTCTACCGCTATAGCATATGCGGGTCGTGATCCACAAGGAGGGACTAGCGATGGAAGCTTTTTAAGCAAGTTCTCTTTTATGCTACCATTAATGGTTAAATATTCTTCTTTTAATTCTTAAAAAGGAAAATGAAAAAGAGTTATAATTAAGTTAGGAGGAAAGTGATAGATAGAGAAGATGGAGAAAATAAAAGTGATATGTACAAAGAAATTGAAAGAGTGAAAGAGATTTGGGTGATTATGGTGTCGGTAATCTACACTAAAAGTTACAAGAAAAGAAAGAAAAACTAAAACCTAAAAACATACTTACCTCTTCAGCGCTTGCTTACCTTTTACCTGTATCGACGATGTACCATTACTTGAAGGCGAGCGAAGCATGGCAGATGAGATCTTCTCCATTCCCGATTTACACTATAAAATGAAGGGGCAAGCTATACTACCATAGAAATAGATATCCATCTCTATAAGCCATCAACGGCACTTGCAAGGACAAGACTACTTCGAGGTTATCGGTTTCATTTGGATCCACAAACACAAAAGAGGAAGCGAACAAAAACAAGAACAGAAAAGAAAAGGAAATCTTGATTCGATTCAAATAACAATGGAAGAAAAGATCACTTGCACCTGTGTTACCTTCAGTACAAGCTTGCTCTCATTCCTCCATGAAAGTCTCCTCTCCACTCTGTTACATAAATAAAATAAAAATTACATGAAAGAAAATTAAAAACCTAAGTTACAAACTACAAATTAGCCTAAGTTCTACTCTCTGCTTGGTTGTTCTCCCCTTTGCCTTTGAGATTGCAGGTATTTATAGGAGAAATGCAGAGGGTAGAGGAGTATGAAGATAAGGGAAGCTGGCTATTTCTGAATTTGAGTCCTCCCCTTATCTCCAAACTTGATTTGATATGGATATTCAGCTCTGATCTGCAACTTATTGGCGTATTGATTGCCAAATATAACTTATCAAATGACATTATTAAAAATAATGTTCAACTTAAGAGTTGTAGCCCTGTAAGTCCTCTTTTTGGATCATCTTGATTCAGTAGATTTTAGTTCTGGTAGCGAAAGTTATGATTCAAATACTAAAATGTATCTAGCCAGAATCTGAGTCAAAATTGCTTCATCTCATCCGTTGATCTTCTCTCTATCTGTTTATCCCTTTGGATTTGGACTCTGTTTTTGACGTTATCCTCGGTTGATCTTTAGCTTTAACCACTTGATTCACCAAAAACTGAACTAAACCAACTGAATTTGGGATCATCCTCCTCTAACCAAATAGATCTAGTTAAATCTGAATTTAATTGATATTTATTTGATTTTATCCTCTTTCTTCCCATGATTATCTTCTGCAAAATAGACATTTAAGATAAGAAATTTAGCAGATTTATTACATGATAAATGTGGATATGTAATAAAGAATAATGCAATAAATGTGTGCAATCAATTTATCAAAACTTATTTGGGATTTATTTTCAAAAACATAAATATATTATTTATATGCGTATTGAATTCTATCCAAACACACTATGCTTCAAAATGTGTATCAATATCATGTTTTTGTATTTACACAAGTTTTGGAGAAAACGAATTTTCATTTCAAAATTTAAGTTTTGAAAAATACCTTTTTGTTTCAAACTAAATTTTTAAACCTCAAAAATAGTTCAAATTGTTTGTAATATGTGTTGAATTTTGATCACACATATTTGTACTTCAAATATTGACATGAACTTATTTTCGTGAAGTTTATGTGATTTTATGGGATTTTATAGGGGTTTATCAAGTCACTTGTCATAACCTATAAACCCTGGTCTGAGCCTTCTCGCGGTCGACCGGACCAGAGCTCGGCCAACCAGTTGATCGACCGACGTGCACGGATACGTGCACAAGGCTATGCCTATGTGGCCGGTCGACCGTACGATCGATCGACTGGTATTACCTAACTATCGGGTAGAGCTCGGTCAATCGAGCGGTCGACCGATAAGCCTTTGGCCTTAGGCCGGTCGACCGACAGAGAAATTTGCCTTAGGGCCGGTCGATCGGGTGGTCGACTAACAGTGCCAAACGGTCAATTTCTTGATCATTGGCCGGTCAACCGGGAGGTCGACCGACAGCCCATTCTGGGCAGTTTTTGACCCCAACAGCTAGTTTCTCATAGGCCCTATATAAAAGGGTGCCCTATATAAAGGGGTTTTGGGGGATGTTTTTTATAAGATCTTTCAAGAGAATTCTACCAGTTTTCTAGTGCCTTCTTGCCCATTTTCTAAAGTGTTATAAAACAAGTTTTTGAGTTTCAATTCTAAATCTTTATTTGCTTTCAAAGTTTTAGAAAAATCAAAAGAAGACAAGTTTTTGGGTGTCTAGTTTGTTCTTCATTTTCTTTATCTATCTTGAAGTTTTTCTCAAGAGTTTTCTTTGTGTTTATTTTTCAAACACTTTGATTTCTCACACTTGAGCTATTCAATTATAAACCTATCTTTAGAATCTTTGTTTTCTGAGAAAAATTTTTTGTGATCCTTTGAGATCACCAAGAGTGTTTGTGATCATTGGATCACCAAGTTGTAAACTTTTCTTTGATTTGGCTTTGTGCCTTCCCTCTTGTGTAGAGGTATTTGAATTTGAGAGAGGAGTAGTGTATTCCAAGTGTTGAGTTGTAATTCCTCGGTGGAGATCCCTTTGTGGAAGGTCTTGTATAGACATAGTGAAAATCCTTCTGTGTAAAAGTAAGGACGTAGAGCAGTGGCTCAAACCTCAAAACATATCTCGATGTTGGCGTTTGATCTACTATCTCTCAACTCCTCTCTCTCTCTCTCATCTTACATTGCTCATATTCATATGCTAGATATTGTTTGTATGCCCACACTTGTGTTCAACCAAGAGAGCTTTTAAAGCACCTCAACTCTTAATCTAGAGGAATTTAGAAGAGTAGTTCTGGAGTCCTTCATGGGGAATTCGGGCTAGCTCTTGGTTACACATAGTGTGTTAGCAATTAGTATTTTAATTCTGTATCATTTGACATTAGATTAGCATTACACCTATTCACCCCCCGCTAGGTGTACTTTCAATTAATATCAGAGCCTACACTCCTAATATTAGGTTTAACCACCTAGGAGTGTGATCCTTGGATTGCTAATCTAAATTTGCTTTGCACACATATAGTTTACACTCATGGATTCTCTTGCCCCTCCAATGTATGATGTTTCCAACATTGATATGTGAAAGTTTAAGATGAGTGCATATTTGAAAGTCCTAGGTTTGCATGTTTATCTTGTCACTACCAAGAAATCCTATCTTGGTAATGACAAGTACATTGAGGTTAATGCACAAGTCATGGAGGCACTTAGGCACACACTTATCAAATATTATCTTTCTTTATTTTCTCATTGTGATTCCGCTTTTGCAGTGTGGAACACATTGACTTCTCTCAAGGAACAAAGGAATCTAGTGGAGATGATGTTGGCCGAAGGCCTTCCACCCTAGTTTTAATGATGATTAACTCATGTAGTAATGTTTACTAATAATCTTGTGATTTTAGTTTCAGATCATGTAACAAGATATTAGTTGGTGATTACTTCAAAAAGAGGAGTTTGGAAGCCTTCACTTGGTGATTCCCGTGCCCGAGCATCAAGATCATACCGTTGCACTCGGTGGATCACGTTTGGGATCGAGTCGGCTTGATTGAAGATCGTCAAGAAGACTTAGGTATCCTAGTTTAGTTAAGTGTATTTAGATCCATTTGTAAAGCTTAGAATAGTTGATATGCTCAAGTGCACAATACACACACGTTTCATGTTTTGGAATTAGTTTTCATGAATAGATTGATCAAAACAAGTTTACATGGTTTATATGTATAGTAGATGTATTCTAGTTATACATGCATACTTAAACTTCTTATACAAACTTATTTTGACTTTCCTATTCATGTAGTGAAAATCCAAGTTTGATAAAATACAAGTTTTGGTTTTTGGTAAAAATGATCAAACACAAAAATAGTTTCATATGCTTGATATTTGAGTTAAAATGTTTATCACAAGTTTATATATCAATGCAAAATGATAAAACTATTTTTGGGTATTTTTACAAAGACTTAAAAGATTTTTAGAAATATTTTTAAACCTGTTTTCTGACCCAGAACTGTGGCTGACAGGCCAGGTCGGTCGCCGCACGGGTCGACCGCACCAAAGGCCGGTCAACCCTTGCGGTCGACCGACGTGCACAGGCTTGTGCACGTTTGGCAGACACAGGGACGGTCGGCCGGCCGGCCGACCGGACAAGAGAGCTTTGCTCTCTGTATCTGGGCGGTCGGTCGCACGGCCGACTGGATTGCCCAACGGTCATATTTCTGACCATTGGCGGTCGGCCGGGCCGGCCGACTGCTAGCCTGTCAGGCTGCCAGATCAGCCTAACGGCTAGTTTTCTGTTTGGCCTATATAAACCCCATTTCTTTGGGATTTTGGCCAAGATTTTTAGAGCTAAAATTTCCTGACATCTTCAGTGTTTTAAACAAGTTTTCAAAATAGTTTAAGTGCCAAAAAGCTTCATCTATTTGTTTTAAGTGTTTTGTTTTATTTCAAAGAAAACAAGTTTTGGGAATTGGTTTATTGTTCTTCATTTCAATATCTATTTGGTATTTTCCCAAAAGTATTTCTTTGATCAAAACACTTAGTTTTTCCACACTTGAGCTTATCTTCTATCCTATTCTATTAGGATCTTGTTTTGTGGAAAAGAGAGATTGTTTGTGGTTGAAAGAAACCACTAGTTGTAAACCCTCCTTGACTTGTTGTCTCCCTCTTTGGTAGAGGTTGATCGGAGTGGTGTTTGCTCCCTCTAGTGAGAGGTGGAGATTGGTTGTAACCCTCTTCGGTAGAGGTGTTGGTTGTTGTTTGGCTACGGGCCTACCCTCGGTTGTGAGGCGGTGTTTGAGAGAGGAGTTCGGTACCCCTTGTTGTAAAAATCCTTCTCGGTGAAGGTTCCCTTGGTGGGAGTCCTCGGTGGACAAGATAGTAGATTAGAAATCCTTCTCGGTGAAGGTGGGGACGTAGAGCTAGGGGCTCGAACCTCGGAACATATCATTGTGTTTGCGTTTGATCCATTGTCTCTCTAACTCTCTCTATTTGTGCAAAGCATCATTCTTCATTCATATCATTCATATTGCTTGTGTTTCCTTACATATATTCATATTGCCTATTCATCTTATATGCTTGGTTGTTTGTGTGTGCCTCACTTGTACTTAACCACAAGAGCTTCATATAGCACCTCAACCCATATCTAGGGGAATCAAGAGGAGTTAGTCTAGAGCCCTTCACGGGGAATTCGGCTACACTTGTGTGTTGTACTAAGTGTGTTGCAATAAGTTTTAAGCTTCCGCATTTAGCGCACTTAGTTTCTAGATTAGCACTTACACCTATTCACCCCCCTCTAGGTGTTTTTCAATTGGTATCAGAGCCTACGCTCCTGATACTTAGGCTTAACATCCTAAGAGTGAGATCCTTGTTTGCTAATCTACCATTTGCATTTGCACATTTGTTTGCTTGCACACATATAGTTTACACCCATGGACTTCATGACCCCACCTATGTTTGACCCTTCCAACATTCTTGTTTGGAAGACTAGGATGTCAATCTATTTACACCCTTGGTTATAAGGTTCACCTTGCCATTACCAAGGAATCCTTCCTTAGTGATAGCAAGCATGTAGGGACAAATGCACAAGCCCTTGAGGCTATTAGAAGCACACTTCCTAAAGATTATCTTTTGCGTGTTTCTAACTTTGATTCCCCATTTGCAGTGTGGAACATGTTGACAACCACCACCACCTCCGAGCTTCAAATGCCAATCCAATAAGAAGAGGAATCTAGTGGAGAATCCGAGTCTCAATGCTATATGATCCAAGGAAATGACTCCCTTGAGGTACAATCAGAACTTCAACTAGATAATGATGATGCTAGTTCTTCATGTGATGAATTTGTTGATCCCCATGCTTTAAATGAAGAACTTTCAATAGTTTGTGAAAAATTGATTGAAAAATATAATTTGTTGAAAAAGAAGACTTGTGTTTTAAATAAAGAAAAAGAGAATTTATCTTCTAAGCTTAACATGGTTCTGCAAGAAAAGGAGGAGATATCTAATGATAGGGATTCATTGAGATCTCAATTTGATCTTGCACTAAAAGAAAATAAATTTTTAAAATCTAAAAATGATTGTGATAATGTTTTGAAAAATAATGATATTTGTCTTCAAAAGTTGAATGTGTTTTAAGAGATAATGATTCTTTGAAAAGAGAAATTGACTTTATCTCAAAAGAATTAGAAATTTGTTTAAATAAAAATAAATCTTTGAAAAATGATATTGTTTCTCATGTTTGCCATGCTAGGGTAGTTTCACCTAGATCACCCATTGCATGCCACACTTCTTCGTTAATTGAAAAAGATATATCCATGCTTAAGAAGAGTGTAGATTGTTTGGGCTCCACTTTGAGCCAATGTGTTGTTGGGCATACACGATTGGAATCTTTGTTTTGAAAGAAATAAGTTCCATCTATTCTTGCACACCCTCCACGGCATACACATGCTCCTCACGGACACACTCATCACATGTATGCTCATGTGTACACTTGTACACATTGTGGACGTAAGGGCCACCTTGCTAAATTTTGTTTTGATCGTATACATGATGAAAATTTAGCATCTAAATTTGTTTGGGTTAGAGAAGGGACTAACCCCCATGGACCCAATAAGATATGGGTACCAAAGACCACCCCTCTTATGTTTGATGTAGGTGTGGGCTCTCGCATGACGTGAGAGTAGTGGTACCTTGGAGTGGATGCGTTCCGTGCTTAAAGATTACCATTATGGATGCATCACTTTCAAGGGAAGGTTTGGTGGAGATGACCACCATGTTTTGGAAACAAGGAGAGTTGCCTTCTAGGTTTTGGTAACGATTCCTAACTCCTTATTATTGTTTACATGCTTTCATATTCATTGTTTATAGCATGTTTATTGTTTATTGATCATTATGAAAATGCCATGATTATTAGACTCTTGACATACATGTATAGCCTTTTGAGACACCCATGTTTAATATGGACTATTATTTTAGTGTTCTCACCTTTGTTTAGCTATCATGTTTATCATAGGTTTAATAACATGTGGATTTGCATAATAATCATGTTTTTATTTTTCATGATGAACTTTGTTTTGTTTTATGCTTCATGCTTTATTACTAGTTTAAATGTTAGTTTTCATTAAGATTAGGATTTATACTTGTGCATATAGTGGGCCACAAATAAATCTATATATGTTTGTACTTGAATGCTTATTTGAACCCATTAGATGTGCTAGTATAGTCTAGTTTTGATGATCCATGCATTTTAAACTTGTATTCCTTTTTTTTGAAATTGTTTTATGATTTTTGTTTAACTTCATGTATATGTCTATTTTATCCAAACTATTGTTTATACATATACATCCTTTTTGAGCCACGTGCCTTCATGCATATATCTTTGTGGATTCGTTGTGTTTGGATATGTATGTATACTTTAGTTTGTATAAGACATACATATACCTTGAAGATTAAATAGTTTTGATGTTTTTCATGTTTCCATGTTTTAAGGAATTATTTGAGCTTAATTGAATACTTTCATGATCATGTTCTTCACATTGTATTTGTATACTCACCTTTTATTGTTTACTCATGTGTTTGTTTTCATGAGTCATAATTATGCTTAATTGATTATGAGTGTTGACTATTTTGTGAATTTCATGTTTTCATGAAAGATTTTTTTTTATTTTATTCCTTGCTTGAAGAATTTCGTACTAGTTTATAATTTTTCATATAACTAATTGCGATATTCTTCATATGGTAGAGTTTTTCAAACATACTATATTTTCAAATCTATTTTTTGAAAACCCCTACCTTCCACGGGCGGATGGATGGGCGATCATGTTCATGTATGCCTTATATTGAAAATCATTTTATACTTGAACATGATTGGGTGGTAGTTATATGATGTATACACTTGATCATTATTGTTGTTTCAATTGGTATCATTGAAATTCTTTCAATTGGTATCAATTTTGACCTTTCTTGTATACTCATATATGTTTGTATGTATGTATGTTTTTCAATTTCAATAGTATCAATTTTGATTGATATTATATTTTTCATACATATATATTTTGTTTATGCTAAGCTTGAACTTCAACTTTGTTTCAATTGATTCAATTTTCAATTGGTATCTTATTTCAAGCTTATGCATGTGTTTTGTTGGTATTTCATAAAGGGGGAGAAAATTCGATTTTCATATTTCAATTGGTATTTGTATTTCCACTCCCTTACTTTATGATAGAAAATAAAAAGTTTAAATTGATATCATATACTTAAAAGAAAAATATTCGCTTTTTGATATCAAGATGTTTATTTGAATGTTTTAAAATTTGGAATCTCAAAATTTTGTTTTGATTTGTATTGCCTATATGCAAGGAGAGCTTAACATCTCTTCTACATATAGATTCATGTTGAGTGTATCTTGTATTGAGGAGCTTGACATCTCTTCTTCATGTGGTACACGTGTGTAGGGGGAGCTTCACATCTCCTCTTATGCATTGCATAGTATACGTTATGTGAATTAGGGCTTGTCATCCCTCTTTCATGTAATGTATCTATGTAGGGAAGCTTCACATCTTCCTCTTCATGAATGTATATCGCATATACCATTTGTTGATTGATCTATGTTTACTTTCAATTGGTATCAAGATGCCACTTTGACATATTTTCAATTGATATCTTAATTGATTGTCACCTGATTTCAATTTGGTTTTTGTTTTTGTTTTAGACAAAAAGGGGGAGAACATTGTCTTTACTAACCCTTTTGTTGATTAATTGTTTCGAACAAAAAGGGGGAGAAAATTTTGTTTTGTTTTGATTGTTTACCCCTTTGTTGATGATTGACAAAAAGGGGGAGAAAGATTTTGAGTTTTATATATGCATATTTATGTTTTACATATATTAAGTTTAATTTAGTTTAATTTTAATTGGTATCTAGAGCATGTTTTGTTTTTGAACATTTCATTGGGTATCTAGAGCCTTTTATTGTTTATGCATAGATATGCATTCATGTTTAAGAGACTTCATTGCATATTTATTATGTTTATGCATGAGTTAAGGGGGAGCTTCTTTGAAGCTTAACTTTAATCAATGCATATATAACTCCATGAGTTTTGTCATCATCAAAAAGGGGGAGATTGTTGGCCCGAAGGCCTTCCACCCTAGTTTTGATGATGATTAACTCATGTAGTTATGTTTACTAATAATCTTGTGATTTTAGTTTCAGATCATGTAACAAGATATTAGTTGGTGATTACTTCAAAAAGAGGAGTTTGGAAGCCTTCACTTGGTGATTCCCGTGCCCGAGCATCAAGATCATACCGTTGCACTCGGTGGATCACGTTTCGGATCGAGTCGGCTTGAAGATTGAAGATCGTCAAGAAGACTTAGGTATCCTAATTTAGTTTAGTGTATTTAGATCCATTTGTAAAGCTTAGAATAGTTGATATGCTCAAGTGCACAATACACACACGTTTCATGTTTTGCAATTGGTTTTCATGAATAGATTGATCAAAACAAGTTTACATGGTTTATATGTATAGTAGATGTATTCTAGTTATATATGCATGCTTAAACTTCTTATATAAACTTATTTTGACTTTCCTATTCATGTAGTGAAAATTCAAGTTTGATAAAATACAAGTTTTGGTTTTTGGTAAAAATGATCAAACACAAAAATAGTTTCATATGCTTGATATTTGAGTTAAAATGTTTATCACAAGTTTATATATCAATGCAAAATGATAAAACTATTTTTGGGTATTTTTACAAAGACTTAAAAGATTTTTAGAAATATTTTTAAACCTGTTTTCTGACCCAGAACTGTGGCTGACAGGCCAGGTCGGTCGACCGCACGGGTCGACCGCACCAAAGGCCGGTCGACCCTTGCGGTCGACCGGCGTGCACAGGCTTGTGCACGTTTGGCAGACACAGGGACGGTCGGCCGGCCGGCCGACCAGACCAGAGAGCTTTGCTCTCTGTATCTGGGCGGTCGGCCGCACGGCCGACCGGATTGCCCAACGGTCATATTTCTGACCGTTGGCGGTCGGCCGAGCCGGCCGACCGCTAGCCTGTCAGGCTGCCAGATCAGCCTAACGGCTAGTTTTCTGTTTGGCCTATATAAACCCCATTTCTTTGGGATTTTGGCCAAGATTTTTAGAGCTAAAATTTCCTGACATCTTCAGTGTTTTAAACAAGTTTTCAAAATAGTTTAAGTGCCAAAAAGCTTCATCTATTTGTTTTAAGTGTTTTGTTTTATTTCAAAGAAAACAAGTTTTTGGGAATTGGTTTATTGTTCTTCATTTCAATATCTATTGGTATTTTCCCAAAAGTATTTCTTTGATCAAAACACTTAGTTTTTCCACACTTGAGCTTATCTTCTATCCTATTCTATTAGGATCTTGTTTTGTGGAAAAGAGAGATTGTTTGTGGTTGAAAGAAACCACCAGTTGTAAACCCTCCTTGACTTTTTGTATCCCTCTTTGGTAGAGGTTGATCGGAATGGTGTTTGCTCCCTCTAGTGAGAGGTGGAGATTGGTTGTAACCCTCTTCGGTAGAGGTGTTGGTTGTTGTTTGGCTACGGGCCTACCCCTCGGTTGTGAGGCGGTGTTTGAGAGAGGAGTTCAGTACTCCCTTGTTGTAAAAATCCTTCTCGGTGAAGGTTTCCTCGGTGGGAGTCCTCGGTGGACAAGATAGTGGATTAGAAATCCTTCTCGGTGAAGGCGGGGACGTAGAGCTAGGGGCTCGAACCTCGGAACATATCATTGTTTTTGTGTTTGATCCATTGTCTCTTTAACTCTCTCTATTTGTGCAAAGCATCATTTTCATTCATATCATTCATATTGCTTGTGTTGCCTTGCATATATTCATATTGCCTATTCATCTTATATGCTTGGTTGTTTGTGTGTGCCTCACTTGTACTTAACCACAAGAGCTTCATATAGCACCTCAACCCATATCTAGGGGAATCAAGAGGAGTTAGTCCAGAGCCCTTCACGGGGAATTCGGCTACACTTGTGTGTTGTACTAAGTGTGTTGCAATAAGTTTTAAGCTTCCGCATTTAGCGCACTTAATTTCTAGATTAGCACTTACACCTATTCACCCCCCCCCTCTAGGTGTTTTTCAGATGAGTCTGACCAAGCTTGCTTCATTGTCCAAGGAAATGACTCCCATGAGATAAACTCGGACACTCAACTAGATGATTGTGCTAGTTCTTCATGTGATAACAATGCTATGGATGCTTATGTTATGAATGAAGAACTATCTATACTTCGTGAAAACTTGCTTTCAAAGTATAAAGCTTTGAAAAGTAAGAGTTTTGATTTAAAAGAAGAAAATAAGAATTTATTTTCTAAACTTAATTAAGTTTTGCAAGAAAGGGCTGAGACTTCAAATGAGAGAGACTCATTGAAAGTTTAACATAATCTTGTTTTAAATGAAAATAAAATTTTGAAGAATAAAAATGATTTTGATTATGTTTGAAGAAAATGAGGTTTTATCTTCAAAACTAGATTTTGCTTTAAAAAAGAACGATTCTTTGGAAAAAAAATTGTTTTAATTTTAAAAGAATTGAATTAAATTCAAAAGAAAAAGATTCTTTGAAAAACTATTTTGCTTCCCATCCTTGTCATGCTTCTATTGATACATCTCCTAGTGATAAGAATTTTGTTGCATGCTCCACTTCTTCTTCAAATATTGATAATGATATTTGCATATTGAAGAAAGATGTTGATTGTGTTAGCCTAGAGGCCTTTCACCTTAGTTTTGATGATGACTAACTTATGAAGGTTAGTTTACTAATGATCTTGTGTTTATATAGTTTCAGTTATTGATCAAGATATTAGTAGGTGTTTAATTTCAACAAAAGAGTTTGTGAGCTAATACATGTTGATTCAAGAGCTTGCGCGTCAAGATTGCATCTAGCACTCAGTTGGAGTCCATCTCTTTGGATCGCGTTGGATCGGGTCATCTTGAAGATGAGGATCGACAAGAATGTTAGAACTTGATTCTAATGATACATTTGTGAAGCCATTTCATTGGAGCTCTTCTCGCAAGATTATACAGAGTTTTACATGCTCAAGACTTCCCAAAGAGAGTGTCTATGGATGTGTATTGTAATATTTAATAGCATGTTAAAAACCTTGAATACACACACACATCTTAGTCATTTTAGTCGACTTATAGATTTGACTAGTCGACTAATACCAACTATAGTCGACTAACTCTTTATCTATAGTCAACTAACTTCTTGTCGTGCAAGATTCCAACTCTCTGTTTCTGACCTGCACTCTATATTAGTCGACTTCCTAGGTTTACTAGTTGACTAATAGATGTCCTAGTCGACTTATAATATAGTTCTGGTCGACTAGTTTCAGTTTCCAGAAACTTGTCTTTTGATTCATTCTTGACCTAGTCGACTTGCTCCCTTATGTAGTCGACTAACCCAGTGTAAATTGCTTATCCTAGTCGACTAACCCTCTACCCCAAGTCGACTAATGGTAGTTTCTATTTTCTGGTGTTTTCTCCAATGTTATCCAACGTTTTATTATTCAAAATTAACCTGATAACTACCCTAACTGACTATGGATTTCAGCTATAAATAGGGTTGCTATCCAAGGCTAAAAATACCAATTAATATACAAGTTTTCAGCACAAAAACTCTACCAAAATTCTGGTTTTTGAAAACTGTTACCACTTTCATTTCTTCACCAATTCCTACTCTATTGTGAAGATTTCTAAGAGTCTACCTATAAGAGCCCTTGTCCACGATCACATACTGATTCAAGGCTTATAGGAAAGTTTGTAATCACTCAAAGAGGAGCATTGTACAAGAGCGTCTTCGGTTGAAGAGAGTCTGTACAAGGTGTTTGTGTCTTTTTGGTTGTAAGAAGAGTTGTACACATTTGGCAAAGGGAATTTGTCAAGTGGTGTGCAAGGTGTTGATTTTGGGTGTACAAAGTTAAAGGATAAAGGAAAATCTCAAGCAGGTGACTTGGGGACTGGATGTAGGTCACGAGAACCGAACCAGGATAAATCACTTGTGTTTGCGATTGTTATCTTTTCTGTGATTTATTTTCCTTATTTGCAAGCGCTTTATTTCTTTAACACTAATATCTTTGTGTGAGTGTTGACGTGTATATTAGATCCAACAATTGACATCATCTCGGGACCAACATTTGGTATCAGAGCCCTGCATACCCCGTCAACAACATACAAGGATGGCAACGGAGTTTCCTTCATCACAATTCAAAAAAGGATATTCTACACAACGTCCACCGCTATTCGATGGATCGAACTACAACTACTGGAAGTGTAGAATGAAGATCTACTTGCAATCGATCAACTACGAACTATGAAACATAGTAGAAGCAGCGTACACCAAACCGACTACCAATTACAACGCCTGGAGTGATGATCAAAAGAAGAATGCGAACCTTGATGCCAAAGCGATGAATGCTTTATTCTGTGCCTTAACCAAAGAAGAATTCAACCGAGTGTCAACTGCCACTTCTGTAAATCAAATATGGCACACTCTACAGGTAACATATGAAGGCACAAATAAGATTAAAGAATCTAAGATTTCTGTTCTTATCTACAGGTTTGAACTTTTCAAAATGAAGGAGAATGAAACTATCTCAGAAATGGTTACGAGATTCACCGACATAACAAATTCCTTAGCGTCCCTTGGAAAGGAATACACCCAAGTCGAAAAAGTTCGCAAGATCCTTCGTGCACTCACATCAAGTTGGGAGAAGAAGACAACTGCAATAGAAGAAGCGAATGATCTCTCAACAATGTCATTAGAAAACCTTATTGGTAATCTAATGGCATATGAAGTGCAACTCGAAGACAGAAAGAAGGATGAACAACAATCTCTCTCAAAGAAGAAAGACTTGCCTCCATGCATCCTCAGACACTGACAATTCAGATGACAATGAAGAGGAGATGGCAATGTGATTAGTCTATGATTATGCATTATTATATCGCATTTCCCCACCGATTTATGAATAAATTATTGGTCTAAACCGTGTTTTGATCTTTATTGCAGGTAAATTCAGAGTTCAAGGGCAAAGGTTTAAAAAGAGCTTAATTAAACCCAATTTAGGGTAATTAATCCGCATTACTTGGAGACAAGCAAGGGATTATCTAGAAGATACGTCGAACCTAGATTCCTACGCATGTCAGACGAATATTCGGACAAAATTACCAGCATTGGGATATACCCTGATCATTCTCGAAGGCAGAGGGACGCCCTGACAAAAACTAGGGACTTAAGTCCCTGGTATTGCCGCGGAAACGCGGCAATTCCCGCGTTTCCGTGGCAATAGTACGGAGCCACGCATCGATTTTCGACGCGTGGCCCCGTCTCGTCTTCTGGAGGCTTCCTATGCCTATAAATACCTCTGCATTCGACCAAAACGGGAGCAGTTTTCATTTTTTAGGAGTAGGTTCTGATTTTCTCTATGTTTTAGGTTAGTGTAGGTAGGTGCTTTTCATTCCATTTATCTTGTATTTTCTCTTCTTTTTAGATCTTGTAGTAGGGCTGAGAGATTCAGAGAGAGAGATAGAGAGGGATTGATGTAATAGATGGTGACAGTGTATGTAAATGTGCCTCCTTTCTCCTCCATTATAATCTCCTTCATCTTCTACATGATGCTTTGCTAACTTTTCTTCTCATGGCAATCTAACCACTAACCACTAACCATCTAACCACTTACTTGATAATCCACATGAATCAAGTAGCCTCTACTAAGGTCTTGCTCTTGCAAGAGCCATTGATGGCTCATGATGATGGGTTCTAACATCTAACTTGCTAACCAAGCTAACTCTCTCTTATTTCATGCTTCCTTCTAATGGTTTGATGATCTAATGTTTGTATTAGCTTGCTCTTGATGCAAGTTTGAATGTGATGAACCATCTATGTGCCATGCTTTGTATCGTCTCTTGAAGCCAAGGATTAGTGATGGCCGAGGATCAAAATGTGAGGCAACTATCAATAAGAGGTTAGCATGGTTAGTGGATCAATTAGTAGTTAGTAGCCATGAGTTTTCTTTTATCTTGTTTTAAAAAAGCAATTCTTTTATCTTTTCATCGGTGTTTTTACCATCCTCTTTGTTCACCCTTGTTTCATTTTTTTTTTACTACAAGCTTCTTCTTCTTTTTTAATT
Organism: Agave tequilana; assembly: GCA_038442645.1. NCBI lineage: Eukaryota > Viridiplantae > Streptophyta > Magnoliopsida > Asparagales > Asparagaceae > Agave > Agave tequilana. Next base: position 169,417 of record JAVJIF010004321.1, on the reverse strand, counting down.
TCTTTTCCAAACCACTTCTCTTTGTTTTTACATCGACATTTTCATCGCCTTCTCCACCTACCACATTCTGGATTTCCTTTTCTTTTCTTTTCTTTTCTTTTTCATTCTTTTAACAAAGAAGAACTGTTAACAAACAACGTGAATAGAAACTGTCAATGCTTCTATCGCCTCCCTTCCCTGTGGATTCGACCCGTTGAGCCAATGCTATAACGGAAGTATCGAGGGTACATTAGCACACATACGAGCTTTTTCATTGATTTCATAAACTACACATTTTTGAGTGCTAGTTCCACCCCGAACAAAATTTTTGGCGCCGTTGCCGGGGAAGGGAATGGTTTTGATATCACGATTTTGTTAACATTTTTCTTCTCTGTTTTGGTGTGCAGGACATTCTTTACAGGATCTTAACATTGCAGAACATAAACTAGCTTTGTATTTCCCTGCTCTTGAAAGCAGGGCCCCAGCTTTTAAAGAACTGCCGCGCAACCGCGACTTTTGCCGTGAAAACGCGGCTATTTTGTGAACATTGTGTATCTTGTTGTGCTGGGATGTGTTCATTGTAATAGCTAGTAGATTTGTGCTGCTATCTTTTTTGCTTTGATTGCCTACACACCATAATAAACTAAAGAACTAAAATACGGTATTTGGACGCTTTTAAAACGGCTTAGACATTTGCATTTAGGCACGTGTCAATTCAATTCCAATATACTGTATTTTGTTCTGTTGTTGTGATCTGGATAGAGATGTACATATGGCATTGCATATAGCATAGGACAAACACATGGGTGATTTATAGCTTTGTATTATATTCTTGTCTATATTGCACACTTGCACGAATTGAAATTAAGGGCAAAACCCATACAAGATAAGGTGGGGATTTCATCACCCTTCCTTAGCCCAAAAATCACCTCCCCACTCACACAACCCAAGCCCTAATAAAAATTGATAGACGTTGGCCCCTAGGGACATCTCGGACTCATTAAGAGATTGACCAAGGGTGGAACTTGTTTTGAATCTTACTCTTGTGAAATCGGTGTCTAAGGTTGGGGATTAAGAGGTTACGCCTCAAAGATACCGTGGTTTGGCGTAATTAAGGCCCGTTGCTTACGCACGGATACCTCCCACCGTATTTTGCCCCTACCTGACCGATTAGCTTGTGATCGGATTCAAGCAACAACCTCCCTTGAATAATCGACCAGTTAGGAGTCGTCTAGGTCTAGGTCAACCCTACTATAGGCTTGGTTTTGATTTTATTTTTTCTTTTTGTTTGTTGTTTGATTTTTCTATTTTTTGTTTGTGATTGTTTGTGAAATGGAATTCAACAATAACAATTCTTTCAATCCGAATATGAATCCATATTTCACACCGACCCCATTTGTTTCGGATAATTTCACCCAGTTATTCACAATATGAACCAATCAAATACACGGGTTGGACTTATCTGAATCAATACAACCCATACCCACATTCTTATGACTATAATTTCCAAATAATTTCAACTCTTCACAGAGTCAATGGGGATTCACCTCCCCCGAGTTAAATTTTCAACCTCCTTGTCCCCATGTCCACCTTGTCCACAATTTACACAATATTCAGTCCCCGATTTCGCTTCCTATACTCCTTTTTTTGAACCACCAATTGAAGAAAAATCTGAGTTACAAAAGAGTATAGAAGCCAATCTACAAGAGGTCGAGCGACTATTTCAGAAAAGTAGGGCCTCTCCAAATCCACAGTATTTTCAAGAGTCTTACTCAGTTCCACCTCCTCATAATGAACAATCATCTGCCCCGGAAATGAGTAAAGAACTCTTGTGTGAGTCCAAGCTTCCATCTCACAACATTTTTGACTCACATGCTTCACAAAATTTCCAAAACCAAGATTCTTATACTCCCATTCTAGAGCATCCACTTGTAGAAAAATCAAGTCTAGAAAAGAGTACAGAAATCTTGCAGGAGTCTATGTTACAATATCAAAAATCTTCTTTTGAGTCTGTCAATAGGTTGGAAACACAATTGAGTCAGTTGGTTAGTATTTATAGGAATGAGGAAACTCTATCTTATCAACCTTTGACCAATTCAGCTATACCAAACTCTATTGATCTGACCCAAGACTCTTGTCATTTTGGAAATCAAGATTCAATTTCAGCACACCCATTTGAACTTGTCCAAACTTTAAATGTTAAAGATCCTATTGACATTTTGGCAAGTTATCCTTTTCCTGAAATTGAACTTGAGTATGAATATGATCATGAACCTCAAATTAGTGATTCAATTCTACTTCCTGGTTTAATTATGACTCCGGTGTTTTTACCTGAATTCAGGTCTTTTCCCGAGTCAGTATTGAAATTGTACCAGTCCATTGTGAAATTGAATCACCAATCGCTTATGTTGATCATATTGAACTTGACCAATTTCATACTTTTGAAAGTTCCATTGATAAATTGGCAAGTTCTCATTTTTGTGGAATTGAACTCAATGAGGAATATGACTTTGATCCTCAAATTTGTGATCCAGTTCAAATTCCTGAATCACTATTGACTCCTGTTTTGTTACCCAACTTGAGCAACATTTTAGAGTCAGTTTTGATTCCCATACCTGTCATTCCTGAACTTGAATCACCAATCTTAGAAAGTCACATTCCATCATGGGGAAATGAATGTGGACTTGAGCTTCATCTTCTTGATTTGGACCCACTTCCTGAACCAATCTCGACTCCCGAACCTTTACTTGACTTAAGTCTTTTTCTGAGTCGGTATTAGTTCCTGTGCTTCCTGAGTCCAAATCAATCATTCCATTCTGGGACAAGGGTTTTGATAAATTTGACTCTGAAATTATTTTGAAAATTTGAAAATTAGATGGGGTAAAATTCATAATAAAAATCATAAATATATACATCATTCTAGTGGGTTGTATTCTTGAGGTCTCTGGTGGGTTCCTCCGGACTCCACGCAAGAATGATTGGGCCGCCTTTCGTGGACCAATCCGACCACCACCGGAACCACCACCTTGAGGTGATTTTTCCTTCCCTCTCTATTTATTTCATGCATACATACATCACGATGCATTGAGGACAATGCATGAGATAAGTGTGGGGGAGGGTTTACTAACGTAGAGTTTTTAGATTTTCTTTCTTTTATACTTCTTTTAGGATACTTTTAGAAATTTTTCCTTTTGTATAGGAATTTTCTCTTTCTTTAAAAACTTTTTGAAATAAGAGACAAAGTTTTGATTTATTTTTAAAGAAAATTAAGATGATCTTAGAAATTAAGGAAGCCTTAATTATGACATCTTAAACCTAGTCGAAATAATAGATCTTGTTTAAGATTATAGGCTAAGTAAGAAAGATTGGGGAGATAATTTTATCTTGAATTTTTTGCCTTAGATAGTATGCACTTCACACTTACACAATTTTTGGGATGGAAACAAAGACCTAAAATGCCATAAATAAAAAAATCATCACTTACTAAGCTGGATAATTATGCCTCAAGAAGCATGATTATTCACGCCTAACGGTGGTCAAAAGAAACAAATAATCTCCCTTAGTTTTGTGACCTTGTTTACTTGAGTCCTTAAACCCGAGGGATGTTTTCTCATCTGGTGCCCTAAAACCATCTGGTCTGGGAGTCATCGGTTATAGGCTCGCTACATGGGCGAACTAGAAAGCCTAAGAAAACTAAGGGAAGAAAAAAAGAAGAACAAGAAAGAATATATATATATATATATAAATGGCTTGATGGTTGGAGTTGAAATCCCGAAAATCTTTACTATCACAAAGTGCATATTATCTAGGTTTTATGAAAGATAAAATATTCAATCCTATTTTGAATGCTTACCTTAATTAAAGATAAGATCTTGCATAGAGACTGAGTTTACGGAAGAATGATTTTTTGTGGACTTATGACCTTAGATCGCTTATATTTTTTGCAAAAATATTTCATAAACTTGTCTCTCTTTCAAAATGTGTTTTCAAAATACTAACATTTGTCTTCTTTCTTTATGGATTTTGTGGGTGCAATCCGCTGAAAACCCTCAGGAGATAACACTCCTCCTCTAGGGTAACCTAGAGGTTTAACGGCTTGTTGCACACGCTCAGTGCAATCGCGTCACCTGCGAAAGTGGTGTAATAACCTCTGTAGTATAGTTTTTCTTTTCTTGTTTTGCTCGGGACGAGCAAAAGATAAGTGTGGGGGTGTGATTAGTCTACGATTATGCATTATTATATCGCATTTTTCCACCGATTTATGAATAAATTGTCGGTCTAAACCGTGTTTTGGTCTTTATTGCAAATAAATCCAGAGTTCAAGGGCAAATGTGTAATAAGAGCTTAATTAAACCCAATTTAGGGTAATTAAATCCGCATTACTTGGAGACCAAGCAAGGGATTATCTAGAAGATACGTCGAACCTAGACTCCTACGCATGTCAGACGAATATTCAGACAAAATTACCAGCATTGGGATATACCCTGATCATTCTCGAAGCCAGAGGGACGTCCTGACAAAAACCAGGGACTTAAGTCCCTGGTATTGCCGCGGAAACGCGGCAATTCCCGCATTTTTGTGGCAATAGTACGGAGCCACGCGTCGATTTTCGACGCGTGGCCCCGTCTCGTCTTCTGGAGGCTTCCTATGCCTATAAATACCTCTGCATTCGACCAAAATGGGAGCAGTTTTCATTTTTTAGGAGTAGGTTCTGATTTTCTCTATGTTTTAGGTTAGTGTAGGTAGGTGCTTTTCATTCCATTTATCTTGTATTTTCTCTTCTTTTTAGATCTTGTAGTAGGGCTGAGAGATTCAAAGAGAGAGATAGAGAGGGATTAATGTAATAGATGGTGACAGTCTATGTAAAGGTGCCTCCTTTCTCCTCCATTGTAATCTCCTTCATTTTCTACATGATGCTTTGCTAACTTTTCTTCTCATGGCAATCTAACTACTAACCACTAACCATCTAACCACTTACTTGATAATCCACATGAATCAAGTAGCCTCTACTAAGGCCTTGCTCTTGCAAGAGCCATTGATGGCTCATGATGATGGGTTCTAACATCTAACTTGCTAACCAAGCTAACTCTCTCTTATTTCATGCTTCCTTCTAATGGTTTGATGATCTAATGTTTGTATTAGCTTGCTCTTGATGCAAGTTTTGAATGTGATGAACCATCTCTGTGCCATGCTTTGTATCGTCTCTTGAAGCCAAGGATTAGTGATGGCCGAGGATCAAAATGTGAGGCAACTATCAATAAGAGGTTAGCATGATTAGTGGATCAATTAGTAGTTAGTAGCCATGAGTTTTCTTTTATGTTGTTTTAAAAAAGCAATTCTTTTATCTTTTCATCGGTGTTTTTACCATCCTCTTTGTTCACCCTTGTTTCATTTTTTTTTTACTACAAGCTTCTTCTTTTTTAATTTGTTTTCCAAACCACTTCTCTTTGTTTTTACATCGACGTTTTCATCGCCTTCTCCAACTACCACATTCTGGATTTCCTTTTCTTTTCTTTTCTTTTCTTTTCATTCTTTTAACAAAGAAGAACTGTTAACAAACAACGTGAATAGAAATTATCAATGCTTCTATCGCCTCCCTTCCCTGTGGATTCGACCGTTGAGCCAATGCTATAACGGAAGTATCGAGGGTACATTAGCACACATACGAGCTTTTTCATTGATTTCATAAACTACACATTTTTGAGTGCTAGTTCCGCCCCGAACACAATGCTTTCAAGAAAGTTCAGAAAATTCTTGAAGCAAGGTAAGTTTAAATGCTTTAATTGTAATAAAATAGGTCATATGAGGAAGGATTGTCCATTGCTCAAAAATAAAGGCAAATTCAAGAGCAAAAGGTTCAGAAAGAAGAAAGACTACCAAGCATCGTGGGAGAACAGTGATTCCTCTTCCTCTGACGAAGAAGAAGCCACTAAACATGCCAACATCTATTACATGGCTCTAGAAGATGATGAGGTACAATATATTGAACTTTTAGATGCATTCCATGAATAATTCAATGATCTTAAAATGAAAAGATAAAGAATAAAGTTTTATCAAAGGAAAATGAAAAACTTTTCAAAGAAAATTCATGTTATGTCTCTCAAATTTCTTCTATAAATTCTCAAAAAGATGATTTTGAAAAAGTGATATCATCATTGAAAAAGGATAATGAGAATTTATTACAAAATAATGTTTTATCGAAAAGAGAAATTATGTCTTTAAATGAAAGAATTTCTATTTTAGATTAAGACATATCAATTTTCAAAATGAAGTATGAAGAGATTTTGAAAAATGTGACTAAATTTAATCAAGAAAAAGAAAAGTTAAATGATTTGTTATCATATCAAAAGATGTCACATAATCATTATGGTCTTAGATTTTTTGAAAAATCTACATATATTAGTAATCCATATAATTCTTTTGTGAAAAGAAATACTGATATTATTTCAAAAAGAATTAAGCACAAGTTCATATGGATTCCTAAAAACTTGAGCATTGTTGATAAAAATACTTATATTGCATCATACATACATGATATATGTCATTCATGCAATTATGTGTATACTAACAGATGGAAACCAAATTCAAATTGGGTTTGGGTTCCTAATGGTTAAATGCTTTGATCTTATTATGATTGGTACTATTCTAATGTTTATCTTTCAGGTACCATATAAAAAGCTTGATAGAAAAATATTTCAAACATTTATCATATATATATGTGTCATGAAATTTTTTGCAGGGGGAGAACACATATTTTTCTATATCTGTTATAACCTTTTCTGCAGGGGGAGAACATTTAACATATTCTCTGTAGGGGGAGTATTCATGCACACAAAGTGTCATCATCAAAAAGGGGGAGAATATTGGAACTTGATTCTGATGATACATTTTTGAAGCCATTTCATTGGAGCTCTTCTCGCAAGATTATACAGAGTTCTACATGCTCAAGACTTCCCAAAGAGAGTGTCTAAGGATGTGTATTGTAATATTTAATAGCATGTTAAAAGCCTTGAATACACACACATCTTAGTTATTTTAGTCGACTTATAGATTTGACTAGTCGACTAATACCAACTATAGTCGACTAACCCTTTATCTATAGTCGACTAACTTCTTGTCCTGCAAGATACCAACTCTCTGTTTCTGATCTGCACTCTATATTAGTCGACTTACTAGGTTTACTAGTCGACTAATAGATGGCCTAGTCGACTTATAATATAATTCTGGTCGACTAGTTTCAGTTTCTAGAAACTTATCTTTTGATTCAATCTTGACCTAGTCGACTTGCTTCCTTATGTAGTTGACTAACCCAGTGTAAATTGCTTATCCTAGTCGACTAACCCCCTACCCCAAGTCGACTAATGGCAGTTTCTGACTATTGGACAGTTTCTATTTTCTGGTGTTTTCTCCAACGTTATCCAACGTTTCATTATTCAAAATTGACCTGATAACTACCCTAACTGACTATGGATTTCAGCTATAAATAGGGTTGCTATCCAAGGCTAAAAATACCAATTAATATACAAGTTTTCAGCCCAAAAACTCTGCCAAAATTCTGATTTCTGAAAACTGTTACCACTTTCATTTCTTCACCAATTCCTACTCTATTGTGAAGATTTCTGAGAGTCTACCTATAAGAGCCCTTGTCCACGATCACATACTGATTCAAGGCTTATAGGAAAGTTTGTAATCACTCAAAGAAGAGCATTGTACAAGAGCGTCTTCAGGTTGAAAAGAGTTTGTACAAGGTGTTTGTGTCTTCTTGGTTGTAAGAAGAGTTGTACATATTTGGCAAAGGGGATTTGTCAAGTGGTGCGCAAGGTGTTGATTTTGGGTAAAAAGTCAAAGGATAAAGGAAAATCTTAAGGGGTGGCTTGGGGACTGGATGTAGGTCACGAGAACCGAACCGGGATAAATCACTTGTGTTTGCGATTGTTATCTTTTCTGTGATTTATTTTCCTTATTTGCAAGCGCTTTATTTCTTTAACACTAATATGTTTGTGTGAGTGTTGACGTGTATATTAGATCCAACAATTGACATCATCTCGGGACCAACAAAGAAGACTTTGCTTTGTTTAGATCTTGTGTAAAGATAGATAGTATTGATATGCTCAAGTTCACACACACACAAGTTATTATATTTGGTTTTCGGTTTAACTGGTCTTTGGTTTTCAAATATACATATATATGGTTTTCATGAATAAATAGAATCAAAACAAGTTTACATGGTTTAAATGTATACTAGATTTCATCTATATACATATATGCTTCATATATCTGAAAAACTTATTTTGATGATCATATTCATGTGTTTAGAGTTTTGTAATTAAAAAAACCTATTTTTGGATTTCATGTCAAAAACATAGATATATATATTACATATGTATTGGATTCTATCCACATACAATATACTTCAAATATGTTTCAATACCATATTTTTGTATTTATGCAAGTTTTGGAGAAAATGATTTTTCGTTTCAAAATTCAAGTTTCAAAAAATACGGCTTTTGTTTAAGGCCAAATATTTTATATCATAAAAATAATTCAAATAGCTTGTAATATGTGTTGATTTTCACACATATTTGGTATTCAAATATCTTACAAGAACTTATTTTTGTGGAATTTATGAGTGTTTATAGGAATTAATTGGAGTTAAAATAACCAAGTTTCAATACCTATAATACCCAGCCAGATCAGCTGGCGGTCGACCGGACGGTCGACCGAACCAGTGGTAGGTCGACCGATGTGCACAAAAGCCCAGCCAATAAGGCCGATCGACCGCACGATCGACCGACTGTAAGAACCCAACTCTCGGGTGCTGCCGGTCGACCAGGCGATCGACCGACAGGCTTGGCCCGGTCGCCGGAGGCACAACGGTCAGAAATTCGACTGTTGGCCGGTCGACCGGCCGGTCAACCGGAAGGACAATATAGCCTTTTTCAAGCTGCAACGGCTCTTTTAATTAGGGGCTATATAAAGGGGTCCTCTTGGACTGTTTTGACAAGGATTTTGAGAGCAAAATTTTCCATGTATACAAGTGTTTTAGCAGCTAGTTTTTGAAGAGTTTTTGTACCAAATAGATTTATCTTTTTATTTGTTTTCAAGGGATGGAAAATCAAAGAAAAATAGAGTATTTGGGATATTGGTTTTGATCTTCATTTCTATTTCATTCTAGTATTTTCTCAAGTATTTTCTTTGTGATTTTGATTTTCAAACACCTTGTTTTCTCACACTTGAGCTATCATCTCTATCCTATCTATAGGATCTTGTTTTGGTGAGAATATTATTTGTGGTCTATTGTAATCACCAAGATTGTAACCTTCTCTTTGCTATGGCTTTGGGCCTATCCCTCTGGTGTAGAGGTGGTGTTGCTTTGGGTTTGTGATTATCCCTCTTGTGTAGAGGTGATTGTGGTGGAGTTTAGCTTTGAGCCCTTATCCCTTTTTGTGTAGAGGTGATTGTTGTTTGGCTTTGTGCCCATCCCTCTTGTGTAGAGGTGATTGTTATTTTGGCTTTGTGCCTTGCCTCTTGAGTAGAGGTGGTTGTATTTGAGAGTGGAGTTGTGTACTCTAAGTGTAGAGTTGTAATTCCTCTGTGAAGGTTGCCTGTGTGGGAGGTCCTGTGTGGACATAGTGGAAATCCTTCCTTGTGAAGGCGGGGACGTAGAGTAGTGGTTGGAACCTCGAAACATATCTCGGTGTTTGCGTTTGATCCACTATCTCTAAACTCTCTCTCTCTCTTGTATCTTGTATTGCATCATATTGTTCATATCATATATATGCTTGGTATTGATTGTGTGCCCATACTTGTGTTGAACTAAGAGAGCTTCATATAACACCGCAACTCTTATTTAGAGGAATCTAAAGGAGATAGTGGGAGCCCGTCACCAAGAATTCGGCTACACTCTTTGGTTATACATAGTGTATTGCAATTAGTTTTTATTTCTGCATCATTTGTCATTAGATTAGCTATACGCCTATTCACCCCCCTTTAGGTGTATTTTCAATTGGTATCAGAGCCTACGCTCCTGATATTAGGTTTAACCACCTAGGATTGAGATCTTGGATAGCTAATCTAGATTTGTATTTGTACACATATTATTTATATACTCATGGATCACCTTGCTCCTCCCATGTTTGATGTTTCTAATATCGATATATGGAAGCTTAGGATGAGTACTTATTTAAAAACCCTAGGTTTGTATGTCTATCTTGCCACTGCTAAGAAAATCTATCTTTGCAATAGCAAGCATATAGAGGCCAATGCACAAGCCCTACTCGCACTTAGAAACACACTTAGCAAAGATTATCTTTCGATTGTTTCTCATTGTTATTCCGTTTTTACAGTGTGGAATACATTGACCTCTCCGAGCTACAGACGACTAACTATGTGGAGAAGGAACCCTTGGTGGATGAGTCCAACGAAACCTGCTATATGGTCCAAGGAATGACTCCCCCTTGAGGTACATTCGAAAACTCATCTAGATGACAGTGCTAGTTCTTCAGGTAATGACAATTTGGATGTCGATGCATTAAATGAAGAACTATCTATAGTTTGTGAAAACTTGCCTGAAAAGTACCAAGTTTTGAAAAAGAAAAGCTTTAAATTAAAAGAAGAAAATAAGGACTTGTTTTCAAAACTAAACATGGTTTTATAAGAAAGGGTTGAGATTTCAAGTGAAAGAGCTTCCTTGAAAACCCAACTTGACCTTGTTTTAAAGAAAAATAAAATTTTGAAAAATAAAAAATGATTGTGATGATGTTTTAAAGAATAATGAGGTTTTTTCTTCAAAACTCGATATTATTTTAAAAGAGAACAATTCTTTGAAAAATAAAATTGATTTAATTTCAAAAGAATTGGAATTTGTTACAAAAGAAAATAAATCTTTGAAAAATGATTTATCTTCTCATGTTTGTCATGCTACTATAGCTTCACCATCTAGTGTTTCTATTGCATACTCCACATCTTCTTCTAATATTAAAAATGATGTAATTATGTTAAAGAAGAGTGTTGATTGTTTGGGCATCACTTTGAGCCATTGTGCCTGAACCACACATGATTGGAATCCTTGTTTCGAAAGAAACAAGTTTCTCATATGCATGCACACAAACCACGGCATACACATGCTTCTCATGTTTACACATATGACACTATGTATGCTCATGTGTGCACTTGTACACATTATAGACGAAAGGGCCACCTTGCAAAATTTTGTTATGATAGAATAAATGATTCAAATTTTGCAAATAAATTTGTTTAGGTTAGAAAAAGTACTAACCCCCATGGACCCAAGAAAGTGTGGGTACCAAAATCCACCCCTATTCTATTTGATGTAGGTGTGAGCTCTCACTTGACGTGAGGGTTGTTGTTGCTTTGACGGTGGATGCGTTCCGAGCTAAATGGTGACAATTTTGGATGCATCACTTTCAAGGAATGTTTGGTGGGAGGACCACCATGGTTGGAGATATAGAAAATAGTTCATATGGTTTGGTAACTATCTCTAACTCCCTATTTATGTTTACAAGCTCTCATTGATTGATTTTTAACATGTTTTAGTTTTTCATGTTCATTATGTTAAATGTAATGTCAATTCGACTTGTGATATATATATGTAGTATTTGAGATACACCATGTTCATATGGATTTATATTTTTGTGTTCTCACCATAGTTTAGCTATTGTGTATTCTTAACTCTAAAGCACGTGCATTTATCCAAATGATCATGTTGTTGATATTTGTGCACTTCATGTTTTGATTACTTGTTTAGATGTAGTTTTCATTAAAACTTGTATTTATACTTGTACAACTAGTGAGTCACATTTTATTATTATATGTTTGTGCTATGTTGCTCATTTGTATCCATTAGATGTACTTATATAGCCTAGTTTTGATGATTCTTGCATTTTAACTTGTATTCCTTATTTTTGTACAAGTTTTCATAAAAATACTTATCTTCATGTATATGTTAATTTTGTCTAAAACTGTTAGATATACATGTCTATCCTAGAGTCACTTGCTTTTCATGCAAAATTTTTTTTATGAACTCGTTTATGTTTGAAATATTTATGTATACTTTTAGTTTCAACAAAACATACATATACCTAGAAGCTTATTTAGTTTTGATGATTTCTTGTTTATATGAGCTTCAATGCCTTATCTCCATGATTATGTCTATTGATTGAGTTTTTACCTGCACACAAAATATAGAATTTTCGAACTTAAGAATAAAGAGTGCAAGGTACTCAATGCTACCACAATAGCAAGTGGCTATGCGGGTCGTGATCCACAAGGAGGGACTAGCGATGGAAGCTTTTTAATAAATTCTCTTTTAGGTTACAAAGAATGGTTAAAGATCTTCTTTTAGTTCTTAGAAAGAAAAGAAAAAAAAATTACAATCAAGTTAGGAAGAAAGTGGTAGATTGAGAAGATGGGAAAATGAAAAATGGATTATATACAAAGAAATTGAAAAAAGTGATAAAGATGGTTGGAAAATTGAGGTAATCTAAACTAAAGAATTAAAAGAGAAGAAAGAAAATCTAAAAGAAAAACTTACCACCTCTGGTTGATTACTTACCTGAAAACCTTGCATGTTTAACCTTTCTTCGGAGGCGATCAACGCATAAGCCATAAGATCGAGCTCAGTCCACATTCGCATTACATCATCAAGATGAACAAGAATGAAATGATACGGAATCTTGAGGAGGAGAACATCATCATGAATATCATTGGCACTCACACAAACATGGCTATACTGATGCTTCTAGGTTCACTTGGATATTCATTAAAACCAAAAAGAGGAAAAGTAGAATAGAAAAGAACATATAAAAAAGAAAAGCATAAAGATGTTACCTTTGATTACTTGTAGAAATGATGAAAGAAAGGAGGAGGTTACATCGGTGTCACTCTCAAAATAAGTCTTTCTCTTACTTACATGAATCTCAGTCTAATCCATGCTTACAAAGAAATAAAAAAATTACATAAAAAGAAAATAAAAACCTACATTAAAAAGAATGAAAAACTGGCCTAAAATCTATCTCTGCTTGGTCGTTCTCCTTTGCCTTTGAGATTGTAGGTATTTATAGGAGAAATGTAGAGGATAGAGGAGTATGAAGATAGGTGAAGCTGGATATCTCTGAATTTGGATCCTCCCCTTATCTCCAAACTTGATTTAATATGGATATTCAGTTCTGATCTGCAGCTTGTTGGTGTGTTGATTACTGAATATAACTTATCAAATGATAGAATTCAAAATAGGAATCAACTTAAGAGTTGTAACCCGTTAAGTCTTCTTTCTAGATCATCTTGAATCATTAGATTTTAATTTCGATAGCAAAAGTTATGATTCAAATACTAAAATGTATCCAGTAAGAATCTGAGTCAAATTTGCTTCATCTCATCCATTGATCCTCTCTCTATCCATTTATCCCTTTGGATTTGGACTCTGTATTTCACGTTATACTCGGTTGATCTTTAGATTTAACCACTTGATTCAGCAAAAACTTTAACCAATTGGATTTGGGATCATCCTCCTCTAACCAAATAGATCTACTTAAATCTTAATTTAACTGATATTTATTTTATTTTATCCTCTTTCTCCCCATGATTATCTTCTGCAAAATAGACATTTAAGATAAAGAATTTAGCAGATTTATTATATGATAAATGTGAAAATATAATAAAGAATAATGCAATAAATGTGTGCAATCATCTATTACATGATTTATACACTCTATGTTTGGTGTTTACTCATGACTTTGTTTTCATGAGTTTTATAAGTGTTTTATAGACCTTGAGTGTCAATTATTGTATGATTTTCATGATCTCATGGATATATTCTAGTTTTATTCCTTACTTGAAGAATTTCGTACTAGTTTTAAAATTATCTTTAAAACTAGTCTTTATTCTTCAATTGGTAGAGTTTTCAAACATGTTAAACTATTTTCAAACTCTTATTTTTGAAAATCCCTACCTTCGAAGGGCGGTTGGATGGGAGACCATGCCTTGTATCCCTTATTGAATATCTTTTATCATGTGCATGAATAGGGTGGTAGGTATGAGTTATACACATAACCTTCATGATATTTCATATGTTTGTATACACATATGTGTTTTCTTATATACATGTATGCTTAAAAATTCAATTAGTATCAATTTCAATTGGTATTTTTATTTTCATACATACATATATATAATTTGATTGTGCTTGTTTTATCTATACATCTCTAGCATAAATTATTTCTTTTAAGCTTGATTTAGTCCTTAATGTCAATTATTTTTCAATGGTATCTTATACAAGCTTATGCATTATTTTTATTGGTATTTCATAAAGGGGAGAAAATTTTTTATTTTATCTTTCAATTGGTTTTACTTTAAAGTGTTTACCTAAAAATTTGGTGTTTATTTTCAATTGATATCATGTTCTTTTATTGGTATCAATTCATAAAAAGATTATTTTCTTTCAATTGGTTCTTTCAATTGATTGTATTTATTGGTATCAAATTTTTTTTTTAAGATACGTTTATTGTTTGTTTGTCTTCACCCCTTTATTGATGAATGACAAAAAAGGGGAGAAGAATTCAGGTTTATATATGCATGTTTTACTATGTGTTATGCATATATCTTGTTTTATTGGTATATTGAGCTTCATTGCATATCTTTCATGTTTATTGATTATGCATATGTTAAGGGGGAGCTTCTAAGAAGCCTATCCTTAATGGATGCATATATATAACATAATAAGTTTTGTCATCATCAAAAAGGGGGAGATTGTTAGCCCAGAGGCCTTTCACCTTAGTTTTGATGTTGAATAACTTATGAAGGTTAGTTTACTAATGATCTTGTGTTTATATAGTTTTAGTTATTGATCAAGATGTTAGTAGGTGTTTAGCTTCAACAAAGGAGTTTTGGGAGCTAACACATGTTGATTCAAGAGCTCGTGCATCAAGATCGCATCTAGCATTCGGTTGGAGTCCAGCTCTTTGGATCGTGTTTGATCGGGTCGTCTTGAAGATGAAGATCGATAAGAAGACTTCGGTTTGTTTAGATCTTGTATAAAGATAGATAGTATTGATATGCTCAAGTTCACACACACACAAGTTAACATATTTGGTTTTCGGTTTAACCGGTCTTTGGTTTTCGAATATACATACATATGGTTTACATTAATAGATAGAATCAAAATAAGTTTGCATAGTTTAAATGTATATTAGATTTCATCTATATACATATATGCTTCATATATCTAGAAAAACTTATTTTGATGATCCCATTCATGTGTTTAGAGTTTGTAATTAACAAACCTATTTTTGGATTTTATGTCAAAAACATAGATATATACAATATATATGTATTGAATTCTATCGATATACAATATGCTTCAAATATGTTTCAATATCATGTTTTTGTATTTATACAAGTTTTGGAGAAAACGATTTTTTGTTTCAAAATTCAAGTTTCAAAAAATAAGGTTTTGTTTAAGGCCAAATATTTTATAATATGTGTTGATTTTTGGTCACACATATTTGGTATTCAAATATCTTACAAGAACTTATTTTTGTGAAATGTATGAGTATTTATGGGATTTAATTGGAGTTAAAATAATCAAGTTTCAATACCTATAATACCCAGCCAGATCAACCGGCGGTCGACCGGACGGTCGATCGGACCAGTGGTCGGTCGACCGGACCGGTCGACTGATGTGCATGAGACATGCACAAAAGCCCAGCCTACAAGCCGGTCGACTGCATGGTCGACCGACTATAAGCACCCAACTCTCAGGTGCTACCAGTCGACCGGGCGGTCGACCGGAGGCACAACGGTTAGAAATCCGACCGTCGACCGGTCGACCGGCGGTCGATCGGAAGGGCAATCTGAACTTTTTTCCAGCTGTAACGGCTCTTTTAATTGGGGGCTATATAAAGGGGTCCACTTGGGCTGTTTTTAACAAGAATTTTGAGAGCAAATTTTTCTATCTATACAAGTGTTTTAGCAAGTTTTAAAGAGTTTTTGTGCCAAATAGATTTATCTTTTTATTTGTATTCAAGGGTTGAAAAAATCAAAGAAAAATAGAGTATTTGAGATATTGATTTTGATCTTTATTTCTATTTCATTCTAGTATTTTTCTCAAGTATTTTCTTTGTGATTTTGATTTTCAAACACCTTGTTTTTCTCACACTTGAGCTATCATCTCTATCCTATCTATAAGATCTTGTTTTGGTGAGAATATTGTTTGTGGTCTATTGTGATCACCAAGATTGTAACTTTCTCTTTGTTTTGGATTTGTGCCTATCCCTCTAGTGTAGAGGTGGTGTTGCTTTTGGTTTGTGATTATCCCTCTTGTGTAGAGGTGATTGTGGTGGAGTTGGCTTTGAGCCCTTATCCCTCTTTGTATAGAGGTGATTGTTGTTTGGTTTTGTGCCCATCCCTCTTGTGTAGAGGTGATTGTTGTTTTAGCTTTGTGTCTTACCTCTTGAGTAGAGGTGGTTGCATTTGAGAGTGGAGTTGTTCACTCTAAGTATAGAGTTATAATTCCTTGGTGGAGGTTCCCTGTTTGCGAGGCCCTGTGTGGACATAGTGGAAATCCTTCTGTGTGAAGGCGGGGATGAAGAGCAGTGGCTCAAACCTTGAAACATATCTTGGTGTTTGCGTTGGATCCACTATCTCTAAACTCTCTCTCTCTCTCTCTCTCTCTTGTATCTTGCATTGCATCATATTGTTCATATCATATATATGCATGGTATTGATTATGTTCCCATACTTGTGTTGAACCAAGAAAGCTTCATATAGCACCTCAACTCTTATTTAGAGCAATCTAGAGGAGATAGTCCAGAGTCCGTCGCCGGGAATTCGGTTACACTCTTTGGTTACACATAGTGTGTTGCAATTAGTTTTTAATTCCGCATCATTTATCATTAGATTAGCTATACACCTATTCACCCCCCCTCTAGGTGTATTTTCAGATTGTTTGGGCTCCACTTTGAGCCAATGTGCTATGAATCACACACGATTGGAATCCATATTTCGAAGGAAACATGCTCCACATATGGAAGCACACCCTTCATGGCATATACATGCTCATCATGCTTAAACACATGATTCTATGTATGCAAATGTATACACTTATGCACATTGTGGTTGCAAGGGCCAACCTTGCAAAATTTTGCTATGATAGAATACATACTTCAAATTCAGCACATAAAAATATTTGGGTTAGGAACGGTACTAACCCCCACGGACACAAGGAAGTGTGGGTACCAAAATCTATCATTATTTCATTTGATGTAGGTATGGGATCTCACAAGACATGAGAGTATCGGTGCCTTGATGGTGGATGCTTTTCGTGCTAAATGTTTACATTTTTGGATGCATCACTTTCAAGGGATGTTTAGGTGAAGAACCACTATGGTTTGGAGATGTAGAAATTGGTTCATTCGATTTGGTAACTATATCTAAGTTCTTATTTATGTTTACATGCCTTCATGGATAATTTTTAGCATGTCATGGTTTTTATGTTCATTGTGTTAAATGCAATATTTATTAAACTTGTGATATACATGTATAGTCTTTAAGATACACCATATTTATAGGGATTCATATTTTTGTATTCTCACTATAGTTTAGCTATTGTGTATGTCCTAGTGTTAATAATATTTGCATTTATCATAATGATCACATTTGTATATGTTTTTGTGCTTCATGTTTTGACAACATGTTTAGATGTGATTTTATTAAAACTTGTGTTTATATTTGTACAAGTAATGAGCTTTACTTGATTCTTATATTTTGATGCATTAATGCTCATGTGTACTCATTAGATGTACTTGTATAATCTTGTTTTGATGATTCTTGCATCTTTACTTGCTTTTTTCTATTTTTGTTCATGTTTTTGTGTTTAGCTTCATGTATATATTAATTTTGCCAAAAACTATTAGATATACATGTCTATCTAGAGTCACTTGCCTTCATGTAGTATTCTTTTGTGGACTCGTTTATGTTTGGATATGTAGTATAAATTAGTTTTGACAAAACATGCATATACCTTGAAGTTTGTTTAGCTTTAATAAAAATTAAATTTTGATGATTTTCAGATTATGAAAAAGATTTTTCATTTAGTAAGCTTCATTGATTTATTTTCATGTATATGTTACATACCCGAATCTTGTATACTCTATATATCTTTTGTTTACTTATGGTTTTGATCCATGAGCCTATTGTGCTTCATAGATTTTTTAGAGTCGATTTTCATGCAATTCTCATATATTATGAAATATATATTTCTTTTATTTCTTACTTGAAGGATTTCATACTAGTTTTCAAAATTTTCTTAAAACTAGTTTCATATTCTTCAATTGGTAGAGTTTTCAAATATGTTAAAATATTTTCAAATCATATTTTTGAAAATCCCTACTTTCAAGGGTGGTTGGATGGGCAACCATGCCTTGTATGCTCTTATTGAATATCTTTTTAAACATGTGCATGATAAGGGAAGTAGCTATGAAATATACATAATTTCTATGATATTTTACTTTTGTATACTCATACCTATTTTCTATATATGTATGCATCATATTTCAATTGATAGTATACTGCTCTAATCATACATACATATAGATATTTACTTGTGCTATAAAACAAATTTGACCATACATTTTTAAAGCACAAATTGATTTCATGCTAAGCTTGATTAGTTCTTAATGATAATTGATATCTTTACAAGCTTATGTATTATTTTTATTGATATTTCATAAAGAGCGAGAAAAATTCTTGTTTTATCTTTCAATTGGTTT
Source organism: Agave tequilana (assembly GCA_038442645.1). NCBI lineage: Eukaryota > Viridiplantae > Streptophyta > Magnoliopsida > Asparagales > Asparagaceae > Agave > Agave tequilana. The sequence continues at coordinate 150,653 of JAVJIF010004321.1, read as the reverse complement.
TATTTTCAACTGGTATCTTACTCCTACTCTTTATGATAAAAAATATTTTTTTGGTATATGCTAATATTTTTAATACTGGTATCAATAATCTTAGTATGGTATTATTCTCAATTTGGTATCTATATTGCAAATGGTTTTAATGTTTACTTAAAAATTTTAGTTTTTACTTTCAATTAGTATCATATCTTTCTATTGTATCAATTGGTAAAAAGATTGTTTCACTTTCAGTTAGTTTTTTCTATTGATTATTTTTATTCGTATCAAAATTTTGTTTTAAAATATGTTTATTAGTATTGTTTGTTTATCTTCACCCCTTTGTTAATGATTGACAAAAAGGGAGAGAGAAATGTGGTGTTTATATATGCATGTTATTTTAATTTTATGATATATACATATGTTTTGTTTTATGATTCTCATTGCATATCTTTTATTATTGTTTATTGGTATTATGAGCAACATTACATATCTTTATGTTTTATGATTATGCATGAGTTAAGGGGGAGCTTCTTTGAAGCCTATCTTTAATTAATACAAATATAACCTCATAAGTTCTGTCATCATCAAAAAGAGGGAGATTGTTGGCCCAAAAGCCAATCACTTTAGTTTTGATGATGACTAACTTATGAAGTTAAGTTACTAATGATCTTGTGTTTATTATGTTTCAGTTATTAATCAAGATCTTAGTAGGTGTTTAGCTTCAACAAAAGATTCAAAATCAAGTTTTGGAGCTAACACATGTAGATTCAAGAGCTCGCGCGTCAAGATCGCATCTAGAACTCAAGTTGGAGTCAAACTCTATGGATCGTGTTTAGATCGAGTCGTCATAGAGATGAAGATCGAAGAGAAGTTTTTTTTCTAGTTTGTTTAAATGTTTATTTATTTATATTTTGTGTAAAGATAGTAAGTTTTGCTCAAGTTCACACACACAAAAGTTCAAAAGTTTATTGGTTTCGGTTTAATCGATTTTGAATTTTCAAGAATATTCATATATCGTTTTCATAAAAGATAGAATCAAAAGAAGTTTACATGGTTTATGTATATGTTAGATTTCATCTATATACATTGATGATTGATATTGTTTATAAAAACTTATTTTGATTTATCTAGCACATGTCTTTTAAGTTTTGTAATTATTAAAACTTATTTTGTGATTTATTGTCAAAAATATAGATATATCATTTATATGTGTATTAGATTCTATCCATACACACTATACTTCAAAATGTGTTTCAATACATGTTTTTATATTTATTCAAGTTTTGAAAAAATGGATTTTTACTTCAAAATCTATGTTTTGGAAAATATCGTTTTTATTTTCAAGCTAAATTTCTAAATCTCAAAAATAGTTCAAATAATTTGGAATATGTGTTGAATTTTGATCACACTTATTTGTACTTTAAATATTGACATAAACTTATTTTGTAGATTTTATGTAATTTTATGAGATTTTATAGGGATTTATCAAGTTACATTTCATAACCTATACACCCTGAGCCTTTTGGCGGTCGACCGACCGGTCGATCGGATCAGAGCTCGTTCGATGATCGGGTGAAAACCGCGCACAAAAAGTGTATGTTTTGAAATCGACATTTAAAGTGTGTGTGTGTGTGCTTTGGCTTCCTCGATACTTTCGTTATAGCATAGAGGCTAAAACGAGTTGAATCCACAAGGACGGGAGGCAATAGAAGCTTTACCGGTTGATCACGTGTATGTTAAAAGTCCTTCAATGTTTGAAAGAATGTAAAGAAAAGAAAACAAAGAATGAAAAGAGAAGTACGATAAAACACGAAGAAGTGGGAAACATAGAAGATAAGATATTTGTGATTTTTGGAATGTTTCTAAAACAAAGTGAAAAAGAAAGAAAACCCATGGCTACTAACTACTAATGACTCCACTAACATGCTAACCTCTTAGTGATAGTTGCCTCACATGTATCATTGGTCATCACTAGTCCTTGGTTCAAGAGCTTTACAAAGCATGGCTCATATGTTAACTTTCACATCCAAATTCAACCAACAAGTGCAAGCTACACTTAAACCATCAAAACTAAACAAGAGTAAGCATGGAGTAAAGTAATGTTAGCTTGTTAGAGAGTTAGGATGTTAGAGTGTTATGAGAGAAAATTAGCTAAACATTAAAAGGAGTTAGAGAGAAGAAAACAAAGAGAGGTAAAGAGAGAACCTTTCATAACTTATCACCTTCTATTACAAGCACTCTTGCTTTCTAATCATGTACCACTCTCTCTCCTATTACAAGATCTAAAAGAAATGAAAAATACAAAAAAGAAGAAGAAGAACTAATCTAAACTAAACTATTCTAACTACAACATGGAAAGAAACTACACTAATCTCTGTATATCTTCTGCTCTAGAAATCTCAAGAGGTATTTATAGGCACCAGGGAAAAGGGGGGCCAGGGGCAAAACCCTGGCCCAAAGTACGGGCACTGCCGCGCCTGTACGGCCACAGAAATGTAGCCCAGGCCGTGTTTCCACGGCTCTTCTAGAGCCGCGCACGTGTCGCTTCAGGCCGCACGCTGTCTCATCTGTCCCCTGTCAGATGCAGTTCCCAGTTTTTAGTTTTAGGCCCCTAGTTTTGACGAATCAGCTCTCCAAAGTCAATGGCTAGATTATAGGCCTTTAATCACCTATTAAATGGTGATTTAGGTGCACACCATGGACCTAGAAACATGCAAGAGTGGTGTTTATTAGCAGAATTTAATATGAAATAAATGTGAAGATGTGGTATCAAATATGCAGTTTTAGAGACTAATCGGTCAGTCGATCGACATACACGGATATGTGCACAAGGCCATAACTATGTGGCCGATCGATCGTACGATCGAACGACTGGCACTACCCAACTCTCGGGTAGAACCCGCTCGACCGAGCGGTCGACCAACAGGGCAATTTGCCTTGGGATTGACGCCAAATGGTCAATTTTTGGACCGTTAGCCGGTCGACCGGGCGGTCAACTGACAGCCCATTTTTGGCAGTTTTTGACCCCAACGGCTAGTTTCTCCTGGCCCTATATAAAAGGGTTTTGGGGGTTGTTTCTCATAAGATTTTTCAAGAGAATTTCTACCAATTTTCTAGTGCCTTCTTGCCATTTTCTAAAGTGTTTTAAAACAAGTTTTTGAACTTCAATTCTAAATCTTTATTTCTTTCAAAGTTTTAGAATAATCAAAAGAAAATAAGCTTTTGGGAATCTAGTTTGTTCTTCATTTTCTTTATCTATCTTTAAGTTTTTCCCAAGAGCTTTCTTTGTGGTTAATTTTTCAAACACTTTGATTTCTCACATTTGAGCTATTCAATTTTTAACCTATCTTTAGGATCTTTGTTTTGTGAGAAAAATTGCTTGTGATCCTTTGAGATCACCAAGAGTGTTTGTGATCATTGGATCACCAAGTTATAAAATTTCTTTGCTTTGGCTTTGTGCCTTCCCTCTTGTGTAGGGGTGTTTGTGTTTAAGAGAAGAGTTGTGTATTCTAAGTGTTCAGTTGTAATTCCTCGGTGGAGGTCCCTTTGTGGAAGGTCCTATGTGAACATAGTGAAAATCCTTCTGTGTGAAGGCGGAGACGTAAAGCAGTGGCTCGAACCTCAAAACATATCCCGGTGTTTGCGTTTGATCCGCCATCTCTCAACTCTCTCTCTCTTATATCTTACATTGCTTTTATTGTTCATAATCATAGGCTAGATATTGTTTGTGTGCCCACACTTGTGTTCAACCAAGAGAGCTTTTAAAGCATATCATCTCTTAATCTAAAGGAATCTAGAGGAATAGTTCCAGAGCCCTTCACAGGGAATTTGGGCTCACTTTTGGTTACACATAGTGTGTTAGCAATTAGTATTTTAATTCCACATCATTTGGCATCAGATTAGCACTACATTTATTCATCCCCCTCTACGTGTACTTTCACCCACACCTTACACGTGGGGTTATAGACGCGGATCTAGACCTCATTCCTCATCAACCGACACGACTTCTGAAGATCACATACCACTCAACCGTGTACTGTAATCACCTAGAGGGGGTGAATAAATGACTAGCTAATCTAATGATGAATTAATGTAGAATTAAAATTATTTATGTAAACTAAAAACTATTAAGCTAAAAACACCAAGTATAACACAAGCTGAATTCCCGGTGAAGGGCTCTGGACTATCTCCTCAGGATTCCTCTAGGTAAGAGTTGAGGTGCCACTATGGCTCTCTTGATTGAATACAAGTGTGAGCAAACAATCCCAAGCATATAACACTTAGAGCACAAGATATATCAAGCATATAAAGATATAAGCAATGAAGCATGCAAGATATAAACACAAGTGAAAGATAAAGAGAGCAATCGTAAACACGGGAGATTTGTTTCGAGGTTCGAGCACGCTTGCTCTACGTCCCCGCCTTCAACACTATGAAGGATTTCCACTAAAATCGATCCCACTAGATCACTCGGTGCCGCAACACCTACAACGAGTTCACACTAGAACTCCTTGGACTCACTAGTCCCTCTCTTGTTCCCGCAAGAACAACACACGCAAGCACACTAGTTTGCCGAGATCGCACCTCTACAGCAGCTCCCACAAGAACTCAAAACAATACGAACCCGCAAGTTCGCCTCCTCAAATACAATGATGAAACTCTTGGTGATCTAAACACTTTGATCACCTAAAAACACTCTCACAACAACTCTCCAATAGGATGGATATACCAAGTATGTGTGAGAAAAACTTGGATGGATTTGTGGTGAAAAACTCAAAAAAAAAACACTTTTGAAAACACTCTTGATAAACTCTCCTTTTGATATGAAAGTTTTAGCTCTAAAATACGTGGAGATAAACACTTAGAAAGGTAGGAAAAATTAGTTTGAAAACCCACTTCAAATCTTGTAGAAAATAGCCCAAACAGCCCCATATAAATAGGCTCCAAAAACTAACCGTTGGGGACAACTCAGCAGGAATTCCTGTTGTCGGTCGACCGGCCAACGGTCAGATTTCTGACCGTTGTGCCATTGGTCGACCGCCCGGTCAACCGAGGCTAGATACAAAGAGCAGAAGCTCCCTGCCGGTCAACCGGGGCCAGATCCAGAGAGCAAAACTCTCTGGCGATCAACTGGCTCGGTCGACCAGCCCTAAGCAAAACAGGTCGTGCACGTCTGTGCACAATGGTCGACCGGACTGGTCGACCGACTTCTGTCTCGGTCGACCGGCAGAAGGCCAGGTCAAACTATTTTAGGCATTAAAACTTGGTCTTTTTATCTTTAATAAAATCCATAAATTCTCATAAATTTCACAAAATTAAGTTCACTAATATACTTTGATATACAAACATGTTTGATTAAAAATCAAAACATATAACAAACATTTTGAACTAATTTTGGGATATAGAAATTTTGGCTTAAACAAAAATCTGTATTTTTCAAAATCGATTTTTCCAAAAACTTCTTTGATCGGTCACATATATTGCATACATATTGTCACATTACCATGCTTATTATCTAAATAAATCATATTAATAAGTCCTATTTTTCTTTATAAAAAGCAGGCCCATTAATAAAGGATAAGCCAGAGAAACGAGCCCAAAAGCCCATTTAATTCAGAATAAATTCGAAATCAGTGAATCAGGGCAGATCTTGACAAATCAGAGAGGTTGAAAACTAGTTGAAATGAATCTTCCCAAATCAAGCGATTGAAGCCAACAAATCAAAGATCGTTTCGTCAAATCTGAGAGCTGCAACAGTAAATCCAGCAAGACAAAAGGGAGCCGAAATCCATGCCAACCGTCGCTCCACTTGGATGTGGCCAATTGGCCACATCCTGGCCGCGGATTCGCGGCCCAAGCCGCGGATTTGCGGCTTGTTGGTGGAGATAAGGGGAGCAAACACTCCCCTTATCTCCTCACTCCTTTCCTTATCGGTTTTTGCCTATAAAAGGCAGGATTTTGTACTGAAAAATTAGCGAGGACTAGGATTAAATTTCTTACTCATTTTTAAGGTTTAGGCTCTTTGTTAGATAGTATAAAAAAATTGTATCTCTGTTCTTTAATTTGTAGTTTAGTCCAAATACCAGTGAGAGAGAGGAATTGAGTGATCGTAATCTGAAGATTGAAGTGACATCAATAAAGGATCAAGCTTTCTCCTCTTCCACTCTAATTCACGGGTATGTCTTGTGTTATTTTCATGTCTAGTTTTGTATTATTCATGAGTAGCTAAACTTATTTTCTGGGCTCACTATCGTCCCTCTCTTAGATCCCTCTTGTTTTTGAATGGCTTTGATGTAAAAGACCTAATGGAATCATTTGCATGCCTAAACTAAGTCTTTCTTTTTGAAAGTGTTCTTGAAGGCACATGAGGATGGGTTTGAATTTTTAAACTTCTACTTCTTTTAAAATATCACTTGAACTTATTTCATACTTGAATTAAAACTTGATGATTTAACATTCAGTTCAAGAGGATTTCTTAAGAAAAAGAATTAAACTTTTTCAAACAATTTTATTTGCTTTGCTTAAAACTTTTGAAACTAAAGCTTGAGTTTTTGCCTATGATCAAGTTGAGGCATTAAGATTTTCAAGAGAAGAACACATCGTTGAGTAGTAAGATAGTGAGCCCAAATCTCCTTCTTATATTAAAAATAACAAATCACTTTTCAAAGCTTTTTAAATTACCTTTTCCAAAGCCTTCTCCAAATTTACAATATTTCTTTTAATCATTTCCCTTCTCTCCATTCTTTTTTTCAACTAAAAAAACTAGCACCATTCTTAGTTTTCTAAACAAAACACCGAAAAGCTTTCATCGCATTCCTCCTCGTAGACACGACCCGTTAGCCCAAAGCTACACGGTAAATCCTTGCTCTTTCATTTTACAATCAATTTTTTGCGTCGTTGCTGGGAAGGAAACGGTGTAATTATTTTCTAATAAGTTTCGTGCCTTGTTTCAGGGAAGTCAAAATTCAGATTTAGCATTCAAGCTTTGCAGGAGAAGACTTGCTATTCTGTGCCCCTACTCTCGAAAGTAGGAAACAGAATTTCAAGAAATTGCAGCGCAAGTTTGAAAATTTGTGGACTACTAAAAACTCTTTTTTGCAGGACATATTGCTTGCAAAAATAAATTTTTTGTGATATTATTCTGCTATATCTGATATTCACAATCCCTATTTTAATCCAACAGTAATCTGAGTGATTATTAATTGCTTAAAAAAACATTTAGACTTGCATTCTAGGCATTTGTCTACTTACGTTTACTTTGCAATTACTGTTGAAGATAGCTGGAGACAAGGTACGTATGCATAGCATATAGTTTAAGAAACATTCTTGGATGATATTTGCTTTTGAATGTTACTTTTCTATATCTTGCATACTTTGCACAATTAATTCTAAGGGCAAAACCCAATTCAAGATAAGGTGGAGAAGTCATTACCCTTCCTTAGCCCATAAACCATCTCCAAGCACGCACAACCTAAGCCTAAGTAAAATCTGATAGACGTTGGCCTTAGGGACATCTCGAACTCACTAGGAGATTATCCTAAGGGGGAAGGTGTTGGAATTTGACTCCTGCCAAATCAGTGTCAAGGAAAGGGATTGAGGGGCGAAACCCCGAAGGCTGGTGGTTTGGCTTAATTAGGCCCGTCGCTTTTTGCGCGAATACCTCCCACCAATCTTGCCCTGACCTAGCTGATTAGCTTGTGGTCAAAGTCTGCATTATCCTCCTGTGGACAATCAACCAGTTAGGAGCTGTCTAGGTCAATATTACCTTAGACTAGGCTTGGTTGTTTACTTTTGTTGACTATTGGTGAACTTGTTTGTGATTGTGTTTGTGTATGCCAGTGTGGTCAAGAGACCCTAATTCATTTAGGTTAACTAGAAACACATCACCTCCCAAGTTCGAACCAAGACTAGATTCGGTTATGTCTCAACCGACATCTCTGCAGGATAGGTTCTATCCCATTAGAACCTCACTTCCATCTTGCATCCAACTTCCATCGGTTGGTGAACACCACTTTGAACTTAAGCCACAGTTCATCAACACACTCCCTAAGTTCCATGACTTAGAGTCCGAAGGTGCTTATTTCTTCATAAGAGAATTTGAGAAAGTATGCCTAATGACGAAATCCCACACCTTACAGATGATGCTATTAGGTTGAGATTTGTCCCATTTGCTCTTAAGGACTTAGCCAAGAAATGGCTCTACAGCTTAGCGGCCGGCTCTATCACATCCTGGGATGGTTTCATCAAGATCTTCTTGAAGAAATTCTATGCAATTCACAAGACCGCTCTCGTTAGGAAAAACATCATGCAGTTCAAGTAAGAACCTAGTGACCATTTTGGAGGTACTTTGAACGCTTCAGAGACCTCCTTGTCCAATGTCCTCATCATGAAATAGAGAAATGGCGACAATGCCAAATTCTTTATGACGGTTTAGACTACTCAACCAAGACCCTCTTAGAAAGCATGTGCCAAGGGGGATTCTTGCAGAAGGATGAGCATGAAGGATGGGATTTAATGAGAATCTAGCTGAAAAGACCATCCAATGGGAATCTACTAGTGAAAGCTCTAGGAATCCAAACTCTATCTCTTCAAAAAGAGGTCTCCATTCAATTGAATCATCCATAGCTAACGAGGCTAAGTTAGCTAACCTAGCGAGAAGACTGAAGCTTTAGAAACAAAGGAACCAAGTCCAGTCAATCAAGTCAGCCCGAACCAATTTCCAGATCCGGGTTGTACTTACTGTCAGGCCATGAATCATGTGTTTAAGGAGTGTCCTGTATTTCAAGCTCAACAACACCTTTCTGAACCGATGAATGCGGCTTTTTCAAGGCCGAACAATGATCCTTACGCTCCAATGTACAATCCTGGCCGGAAAAATAACCTAAATTTCTCATAGAGCCAACAAAATAATGACCACCCACGGTCAAACCATGCAAGCCACTTCCATCATTCCAATAATTCTTCCAATCATTAACCCAAATTTTCAAATCACCCTCACAATTCTCCCAACAATTTTTCACATTATCAACAAAATTTTCCCAACCAAGCTCCACAACCCGCCTTTCAGAATCCTCAGCTTGAAAGGAGAATGACTAATTTTGAGAGAAATATGGAAAGGTACATGAAGAACCAAGATCCCTCATGCAAACAGTATAGAGGTTAGAGGGTCAAATGAGACACTTAGCCAATCTACAACATGGGAGGCAAAAGGGTACCTTGCCTACTCAACCAATTATGAATCCTACGAATTCATAACAAGCTCATTTGGTTGAGGATCAATCATTGAATCAAGGTATTGTTGTTCATACATTGAGGTCGGGAAAGAAAGTTGATAACCAAGTGTCAACACCACCCAATCCCAGTCAGCACAATCACACTCCAGCATCCACCTCATCTAGTCCTTATCCTTCCAAATCTGACGAATCTGAAACAGATAAGTCAACCAGTTAGGTGTACAAGCCTATAGTACCATTTCCTAATAGGCTAAAGAACAACAAGCAAAACCACACATGGATAAGATAATTGAGATATTTAATCAACTTAAGATAAATGTGTCACTCCTTGATGCCATCCAACAAGTCCCATCCCATGCAAAATTTCTTAAGGACATGTGCACCAAGAAGAGAAAGACTAATGTACCCAAGAAAGTCTTCTTAGCCACTAACATTAGTGAGTTACTATCGGGTCCGATCCCTATCAAGTACAAGGATCCGGGTTGTCCCACCATTGCCTGCACTATAGGACAAGCTGAGATTAGTCATGCACTTCTTGATTTGGGAGCAAGTCAACCTGCTAACATTCTCTGTTTATCAACAACTCGGGTTGGGCAATCTTAGTCCAATTCGAGTCACTATCCAACTGGCTGACCGTTCTGTAAAAATTCTAAAGGGAAAAATTAATGATGTCCTTATCCGGGTCGGGGAGTTTATCTACCCAGTTGATTTCATAGTTCTTGAGACACAACTTGTGTCCAATCCAAGGGCTCAAACTCATGTTATCCTAGGGCGCCCATTCCTTTCTACTGCTAATGCTATTATCAATTGTAGGAATGGGTCTATGAGATTAACCTTTGGGGACATGACTAGAGAAGTCAATGTCTTCAACCTAGAAAAACAACCTCGTAAGATAAGAGACCAAACATTTGAGGTAAACTTTGTTGAAAACAATTGTCATGAAGAGAGTGAAGGTATAGAGAATGAGTCACTATTTCTTGATGAATTATTTAAGAATGAATGCGATTATCTTGATGAGAAGGCATATGTCAGAGATCCTATTGTTAGAGTACCCTTTAAAAAAGAGAAATTTGATTTAAATATCTTCACTTTCGATGAGCCAACCAATAATATATCACATGAGAATATAATTCAAGAACCTCCGATTGACATACTCTTTGAAAACCTCTTCGAAGAAGAACTCATGGGTTTGGATGAACCAACTAGGGATATTTTGGTTAATTACACCTCCAGGGGAAAGTGTTGACCTAAGCTTTGAGGAGATATATGGAACTGAGTTAGAACTCCTAGGCATTCATAATGAAGAAGTTTCAACTGAGAAGTGTGGTGGAGATCAATTTTTGAATAATGAATGTAGTAATATGAGGAAGAAACACCTAAAGAAGGTGAGACTACGGAGGAAGAGAGCTAAAATGACAAAAAAATTGGCCTCCCCATTTACCCTATAAAGAGGACCCATTGGAATGATGGGAAGAGAGCTATAGAGGAATGAGACCGAAAAAGATCTAGGCGTGGGAGGAACTTGATGTTGTGCATATTTTTGTATAATATATGCACCTCTTTTACATTTCATTTCATTCATCGATACATTTCTTTCATACATTGGGGACAATGCATGAGATAAGTGTGGGGGAGGGCTCTAGCATAACTAATATAAAATATATATATATATTTATAAAAAAATAAAAAAAACTTTTTGAAAGGTAAGAACAATATTTTGATATATTTTTTGTAAGAAATTAAGTCAATTTTAAGAAATAGGAAAATCATAATTAGGATTTCTTTCACTTGGTCAAAATAAGATGATTTGCTTGAATTTTAGGGTTAGGAAGAAAATTTGTAAAAGTAATTTAGTCTTGATCTTTACCTTGATGAAATATACACACTTTATACACTTTCACACTTAGGGTTCAAAAATAAAGACTCTTATGCCGTATAAAAAAAAAAGAGACAAAAAAGAGGGAAAAAAACTATATATGTATAAAAAAATAAACAAATCTAATTATTGATTAGCTAGATGCTTTGGCCTAAGCAAGCCTAGGTATTTACGCAAAAGATAATTAGATAAGTTTGGAAAAAATATATATATAAATTCTCTGATTAAACTTGGTATTTGTGCCTCATGAAGCATAAGTATTCACGCCTAAAAGGGGTACATTTTATAAATAAAAACCCTTAGTTTCGTGGCCTTGTCTGCTCGAGTGTTTAAGTTCTTAGGGGTGTTTTCTCACCTGATGCCCTAAAACTGTCCGGTTTGGGTGTCACCGACTAAAGGCTCGTTACATGGGCAGATTAGAAAGCCTAATGGAATTGAGGAATAAATACCACCAAAAATAAATATAAACAAGGCATAGGAGTTAATGTTAAAGAACCCTTAGTCTAACTTCACAGTCACGATGGTGCATATAACTCAGGGTAAAGTAACAGACTAGATGAGAAATACAATTTGACTCCTTACTTTGATTGATGACATGTTTTTGAATAAAGACTAAGTTTTGAAATGAAAATTTTGATATTTCTATAACTTATAGATTACTTAAACTCTCACAAATATACTTCAAATATTTTCTCTTTTCAAAATGCTTTTCGAAAATACTAACTTTTTTTCTCTTCCTTTATGGATTTTGTGGGTGCAATCAACTGAAAACCCTCACGAGACAAAACTCGTCCTCTAGGGAAAACCTAGAGGTTTAACCGCTTGTTGCACATGCTCACTGCAATCGAGTGACCTGCGAAAGTGGTCTAATAATTGATTAGAATTAGTTTTGATGTTTTGCTCGAGGGCGAGCAAAAGATAAGTGTGGGGGTGTGATCGGTCACATATATTGCATACATATTGTCACATTACCATGCTTGTTATCTAAATAAATCATATTAATAAGTCCTATTTTTCTTTATAAAATGCAGGCCCATTGCTAAAGGATAGCCCAGAGAAACGTGCCCAAAAGCCCATTTAGTTCAGAATAAATTCAAAATCAGGGAATCAGGGCAGATCTTGACAAATCAGAGAGGTTGAAAATCAGTTGAAATGAATCTTCCCAAATCAAGCGGTTGAAGCCAACAAATCAAAGATCGTTTCGTCAAATCTGGGAGCTGCAACAGTGATCTAGCAAGACAAAAGGGAGCCCAAATCCACGCCAACCGTCGCTCTACCTGGATGTGGCCAATTGGCCACATCCTGGCCGCGGATCCGCGGCCCAAGCCGCGGATCCGCGACTTGTTGGTGGAGATAAGGGGAGCGTTTGCTCCCCTTATCTCCTCACTCCTTTCCTTCTGGGTTTTTGCCTATAAAAGGCAGGATTTTGTACTGAAAAATTAGCGAGGACAAAGATTAAATTTCTTGCTCATTTTTAAGGTTTAGGCTCTTTGTTAGATAGTGTAGAAAAGTTGTATCTCTGTTCTTTAATTTGTAGTTTAGTCCAAATACCAGTGAGAGAGAGGAATTGAGTGATTGTAATCTGAAGATTGAAGTGACATCAATAAAGGATCAAGCTTTCTCCTCTTCCACTCCAATTCACGGGTATGTCTTGTGTTATTTTCATGTCTAGTTTTGTATTATTCATGAGTAGCTAAACTTGTTTTCTGGGCTCACTATCGTCCCTCTCTTCGATCCCTCTTGTTTTTGAATGGCTTTGATGTAAAAGACCCAATGGAATCATTTGTATGCCTAAACTAAGCCTTTCTTTTTGAAAGTGTTCTTGAAGGCACATGAGGATGGGTTTGGATTTTTAAATTTCTACTTCTTTTAAAATATCACTTGAACTTGCTTTTATTTCATATTTGAATTAAAACTTGATGATTTAACATTCAGTTCAAGAGGATTTCTTAACAAAAAGAATTAAACTTTTTGAAACAATCTTATTTGCTTTACTTAAAGCTTTTGAAACTAAAGCTTGAGTTTTTGCCTATGATCAAGTTGAGGCATTAAGATTTTCAGGAGAAGAACACATCGTTGAGTAGTAAGATAGTGAGCCCAGATCTCCTTCTTATATTAAAAACAACAAATTACTTTTCAAAGCTTTTTAAATCACCTTTTCCAAAACCTTCTCCAAATTTACAATTTTTCTTTTAATCATTTCCCTTCTCTCCATTCTCTTTTTCAACTAAAAAACTAGCACCATTCTTAGTTTTCTAAACAAAACACCGAAAAGCTTTCATCGCATTCCTCCTCGTGGATACGACCCGTTAGCCCAAAGCTACACGGTAAATCCTTACTCTTTCATTTTTCAATCATTCTTCAAATACAAAAATAAGATAATTTAAACACTTTTGAAGCTTAGTGTGTATGGATATGGTCCACTACACATATGAGATGAAATATCTATGTTTTTGACAATAAACTCTAAAATAGTTTAATAAAAACACATGTATATATTGAAGCTTAAAAATCAAACCGGTATTTTCTAAAACACATATAAATTTTGTGTGTGTGTGTATGTACTTGAGCAATCCACCAACTAATCTATCATTTATATTTTATCTAAAAATAAGATCTTGACACTTACAAAACCCGACACAAGTCTTCTGAAAATCTTCTTCACCTTCTTGACTTGGTTCAAACCTTGATCCAATGAGTTAGACTCCTCTTGAGTACTTGATGCGATCGTGATGTGCAAGCTCTTGAATCAATACGTGCTAGCTCCAAAACTTGACTGCAAATCCTTTGTTAAAGCTAAATACCTACTAAGATCTTGATCAAATATATGAGACTAAATAAACACAAGAGTATTAGGACTATAACTACATGAGTTAATCATCATCAAAACTAGAGTGATGGGCTTTTGGGTCAACACGTACAGTTGGGGCATTACACGTCACTGCAATCATAGGCTGATTCAGAGGTGAAAATCTCGAAGGCCATGACTCAGCTAATCAATTCACTGCTATAAAGCTTGTCTCTTTCTCCTTTACACAGGAGGAAACCTAGAGATTTGAATTTGTAATAGAGTGTTGAGAATTGCGTGTGATATTTCTTAGATTTAGTGAAACCTCTCACTTTTTGCTCCGTGATTTTTTCCTCATTGGATTTTTCAAGTAATTTTCTTGTGTTTGCACTGACATAAATTCTCAATTACAAACTGAGTGTAGATAAATTCTCCCGAGAAATTTACCTCTGCAGAAATCTTGAACAAATCCTTAGAGTCTTGTTTATCAAAGATAATAAAATCCGGTGATCTGATTGGTGATACCGTGAAAGCCAAATCAGTGCTGAATAGAACCTTCTTAGGTTTTGCGCTATAATAGTAGAGATTTTTTTTTATTTTAATGATATTCTCCAAAAGTTAAAACCGGTTGTTAGGTTACGAAAAGTCCTATGTTGAACACTTAAAAAATCCAAAGAAAGGGCATAAATCAGCTTGCCCCTCTACTAACACATGTACCATGGTTCCTGCTGGGTTGGTCTTTGCTTGAAGACAGAGCATGGAACAGAGTCCTGATTCCAGGCCTCCCAGGCTCCTTTCAACGGCTGCTCCTACCTTTCTTGATTTGCATTTATACAGAATACACAATTCAAGAATGCTTGTGTTATCTTTTTGAGGGATAAGATTGTGCATCTTTGCAATTAATTAATTTGTTCTCATTTGCCAGACATGTGGCAGCCACAATTGATGAAAATTTCCAATAAGGGAAGATGATGCAAGATAATTGACATTTATTACCATACATTATGATATTATTATTGTAACGTATGTACAGAGTACAAACTCAAATCCTCTTCCACTTCGTCTGCTCTACTTGCTCCCTTTTTATACCTCCCCTCTTGGATCCCAATTCCCTCATCAAATCTCTATCTCTCTCTCTCTCTCTCTCTCTCAATCCCAAGAGTCATCAACATGGGGCACAAGAAACTTGCCCTTGCTTCCTTCATTCTCACCCTCTTCCTCTTCAACACAATGCTAGTCTCGTCAGAAGAGGATGAAGTTGGTAAGTCAATGTGCATGCTCCTTATTGGATTGTTACTAATATTACTGATGCAATTTTTCTTCATTTGTGTAGAGGATGAGAAGAAGTTCAACTACGAGGAGGGTGGCGAAATCGGACCGGGGCACTGGGGGAGATCCACAAGGAGTGGGCTCTCTGTGGCAAAGGCAAGATGCAGTCCCCCATCGACCTTTCGGATGACCGTGTGACGGTGCTTCCTCACCTGGGACTTCTCCGGCGATCATACCGCCCCGCGCCGGCCGTATTGAAGAATCGCGGCCACGACATTATGGTAAAAATGATGGCTATGGCTTCTTCTTCTTCTTCTCCGCTAGCACGTATCTTTCTCTATTCCATAATTAATAGATTGGATAAATTCTTGCAGCTCAAGTGGGAAGATGATGCAGGATTCATATGGATCAATGAGACCAAGTACTCGCTCAAGCAGCTGCACTGGCATTCGCCTTCAGAGCACACAGTCAAGGGCCGCAGGTATTCTCTTGAGGTGCACATGGTCCACGAGAGCGCAGAAAAACAGATCGCCGTTGTGGGCATCCTCTACACAATTGGAAGGCCCGATTCGTTCCTCACTGAGGTCAGCCGTATCCTTGTGCATGTTCATTTCCATACAAGTTTACTTATTTTCTGAATCTACAAGCAATCCATAGATTGAGGAATACATCGACAAGCTCCGAGACAACAAGGACGAGCAGGAGGAGGAGGTGGGCACAGTGGATCCAAGGCATATAAAAAGAGGCAGCCGGAAGTACTACCGGTACATAGGCTCGCTCACCATTCCCCCTTGCACTGAAGGTGTAGTCTGGACGATTGTACGAAAGGTAATTGCTCGGTGGCTCGTTTCCTTGTCAATCAAGTTGAGTTGAACTAACGGTAGAGAATTGTCGTTGGCAGGTGCGGACCGTGTCAAGGAAGCAGGTGCAACTGCTGAGGGAAGCTGTTCATGATGTAAAATTTCTTCCTTCCTCGAGACCTTATGATTTGTTTGCAATTTAATCAACCCCCTTGTGTCATCCCCAATTTATTTGCCTACTGAGTACGTGAAGAACTTGTGATGCTTGAATTCACGACTCCTGGACACACAAACAGATGCCTCGTTGTAGAATCTATGAGATGGGTGTTTTCTCTGCATGCCTCACAATCTGCATGATGCATATATACATAGTTGTAGAAACAAAGACAACAAAGGGGACACGACTCTAAAGTAATTTTCTTTCAAGAGTCGTTATTGAGTTATTTTCTTTGAAAATCTATGAACAAATACGGTGGAAATAAGAATATTTTTTGTGTTTTTGCAAAGGTTAAATCAATATACCAGTACTTAGTCTTATTATACTAATGCGTGCGGTATGCAACTATCAGAGTTCTTACCCTGTTCCATTTACTGTATTATGCAGGACTTTGATACGAATGCAAGACCCGTTCAGATGAGAAATGACAGGATGATTGGAATGTATCGTCCTAGAAAAGTTCAACCTTAAATTGTTTGGAAGCAAATATGATGTATAAGTGTGAAAGATGAAAATTCTTCTAACAAAATTATGAATTTTGTATTATGCACTTTAATTTACATATTATCGCAATAGTATAAGTTTCTGGCTCTGATACCTATTATGGATGATGTTTTTAGAAAATTCTTTTCTCCCTTTCTTTATGGAACAAATTGCATTGAAATTTACTACCCTTTGCATTTTTCTCCAAGTACTGAAAGGAGTGACGTTTATCTTTAGAATTTAATTTAGAAATCTTTATGATTAGATTTAATATGTTAGCTTCATTTTATTGGTGTAGTGGTCAAAATTTGACTGATGACACGTGTCTAAGATAGCAAGAGCTTTTCTCAAGACATCCATCCATAGGTCCCTGAATCCATTTAGTCTCTCCTTGCTTTCTCGGGGCTACTCCCGTTTCGAAGACACCCAAATCCGGAATCATATCCGTCACATCCAACTTTCTCTAAATCAGCTTTTATCCCTCAAATCCTTCCATCCTGAATCCCTTTTCTACAATTCTGAGGTCCCTTCCACTCCGAGGTCCTCCCCGACCTTAAGACCCAACTCCAAATCAGACGCTCTCAACAATAGCCCACCAAGATCTCTGCCCACTGTTACGCAACACCATCCTCTCCACATTGAAGATGTGTGTAGTGGTCAGTATTTGTCATCGAGATCATGACACGTGTCCAACCAGCTTCAAACAAGCGAGTGACACGTGATCCCTTCCAGAACCTTTGAACAAGAATCTTCGTCCAATTCAAACCCCGAGTAGTTCAAGCAGTTAGAAAAAGAAGATAGAATCAGTTATGAGAATCCCTATCTCTAGGCCAAATCTTCACCCAAGCCCAATAGTTTCAATTTTGAAACATATCGACCACATCAACAGTAGGATGCAAACTACCAGATAAAGATAAACACTCGTTCAATCACTTCAAATCAAAATGTTGGGCTCCAACTGCCTCTGAGATAAGTAGCTGAATGTTTAAACAGCAAAGAACTCTATAGCCTTAACCCTTAGATACTACCTATATAATAAAATGACCCCTTCCAACGAGAAGGAGGATAATCCATTAAGCCTAGAAACCCAAGTGCAAGCAATTGGAGCGATTACCACTGTAAGTTTCTTCAAATTATAATGGAATCCTCTCTCTCCCTCTTCGCGTTTTTTCCCTCTTGATTTCTATGTAAATCTCTGTGTTTACACTGGTCTTTTTGAGATTTGATTCTTCCATCTTTATAATTTTGGTGCGTCGGTAAATTCCTTTAGAATTACCTACTACATTTGGTGCCTTCATTGAGATGTTTGAGTCCACACCCTTAAGTTCTATTCATCTGATACCCTGACCCTCCATTAAAACAACCTCGCACCATAGAAATGGCTCCCCTGAGGAAGAACACTAGCTCCATCGACTATACCTGCCATTTCAAAAGAAAAAGGGAAGGTTGTCGAGGTCACTGAGCCCATGGGTCGCCGACCTAACCTATTCGACGTTCACATCTCCAACGCTGAAGATTCTAACTCAAACTCTGTATCGTAACAATGGTTAAAGGCTGCCGAGCCAGAACCCCAATACACCAGCGAACAACTCCTCTATATGCTTTCCAGCCTGCAGAAGCAGATAGAAGATCAGCAACCGAAGATGATTCGGCTCTGTGAGATGGACATTCTTGAAAAACGCAGCGACCTGCGTCCAAACACGACTACTCAAACAAGCCGATACGCTGTAGAAGTCACTGTCTTCTCGCACCGAAGAAGGAAAAGCTCGGACTCCCTAATCACCATAAAACAATGAGGAATCCACGCATTCCACTAGCAACTTAAGGCATGATCAATCAGAGACTCGCAAAGATAATGACCACTCTGAAGACTCAGAGCATCCTCGAACGTTGAAGTTTCCTTGCATTGAAAATATCGCGGACCTAGTATAAAAATGGCTCAACCAAACGGGCTAGCAATTTTTGAAGGAAATGGAACGCAGTGGGCTGAGACCCTCTGACTCGCCCCTATCGGAGGAAATCACCAAGCTTCATTTCTCAAAGAAGTTTGTAATTCCCACTTTCGGTCACTACTCGAGAACCTCCGACCCTCTCCTGCATCTCCATCAATTTTAGAACAAGATGGCGGTCTATGCTCATGACAACCTCCTCCTCTGTCAGGCATTCCCTTCCAGCCTCAAGGGAGTCGCTTATCATTGGTTCTACTCACTCTCAAAGAACTCTCCGAAGCTTTGAAGATGAAACTAACGCTTTTTACAACTAGTTCGCTTCTCGGAGAGAGCTCCAAAAGAACAGTAACCATCTCCTCATGGTGAAAAAGAAACCGGGGAGAACCTAAAAAACTATGTTTGCTACTTTCAGAGCCAGATGGCGCTGGTGTACAAATGCAATGAAGATGTTGCCACCGCAGCATTCATCAGTGGGTTGCAAGTCTTCCACTCATTTTACAAACATCTAATGAAGAATAATATCACCAAGATGTGGGACATCCTTGTCCGAGCACTGAAGTACATGTAAATTGAAGAGGCAACTCGAGTTACCACTAGTCGCCCTCCTAACTAAGGACCCGAGGTCGAGAAGCTGAAGCCAAAGTCCCCACTGAGGAAAAATTTGAGCCACAACTTCACCGTTGTCTATAAACTATCAAGGCATGCGCTTGAATCTAGAAAGGAAAGTGAAGTAGAATCTGACCTTATTATATTCAGGATACCTATCGACCATGTCTTCTACACCATCAAATACCAGCCTTGGGTCAGGTGCCCAATCAGATCGCTCCTGCAGAACCTGAAAAGACTTAGATTCAGAGATTACAATGCCTTCCACGATGGGAGAGGCCATCTCATAGGGATTATCGCAACCTCTGATGACTGATTGCACATATTTATTGCATTATTCTTTATTACATATCCACATTTATCATGTAATAAATCTGCTAAATTTCTTGTCTTAAACGTCTATTTTGTAGAAGATAATCATGGGGAGAAAGAGAATAAAATCAAATAAATATCAGTTAAATTTAGATTTAACTAGATCTATTTGGTTAGAGGAGGATGATCCCAAATCTAGTTGGTTAAATTCAATTTTTGGTGAATCAAGTGGTTAAAACTAAAGATCAACCGAGGATAACGTCAAATACAGAGTCCAAATCTAAAAGGATAAATGGATGGAGAGAAGATCAACAGATGAGATGAAACAATTTTGACTCAGATTCTGGCTAGATATATTTTAGTATTTGAATCATAATGTTCGCTAACAAAACTCAAATCTGATGATTCAAGATGATCCAGAAAGAGGACTTAAAGGGATACAACTCTTAGGTTGATCACTATTTCTAATTCTGTCATTTGATAAGTTATATTTAGCAATAAATACACCAATAAGCTGTAGATCAGAATTGAATATCCACATCAAATCAAGTTTGGATATAAGGGGAGGACTCAAATTCAGAAATAGCCAGCTTCCCTTATCTTCATACTCCTCTACCCTCTGCATTTCTCCTATAAATACCTACAATCTCAAACGCAAAAGGAACGACCAAGCAGAGAGTAGAACTTAGGCTAATTTGTAGTTTGTAACTTAGTTTTTTTTATTTTCTTTTATGTAATTTTTATTTTATTTATGTTACTGAGAGGAAAGGAGAGTTCTATAGAGGAATAAGAGTAAGGTTGTACTGAAGGTGACACCGGTGTAAGTGATCTTTTCTTCCATTGTTATTTGAATCGAATTAAAGTTTTCTTTTCTTTTCTATTCTTATTTTTTTCGCTTCCCTCTTCTGCGTTTGTGGATCCAAATGAAACCGATAACCTCGAACTTGCCTTGTCTTTGCAAGTGCCGTTGATGGCTTATGGTGATGGATATCCATTTCTATGATAGTGTAGCTCGCCCCTTCATTTCATAGTTAAATCGGGAATGGGGAAGATCTCATCTGCCATGCTTCGCTCGCCTTCAAGTAAAGGTACATTGTCGATACGGGTCAAAGGTGAGCAGGCGCCGAAGAGGTAAGTATGTTTTTTAATTTTTAGTTTTCTTTCTTTTAACTTTAGTGTAAATTATCAACACCACAATCTTCCAAATTTCTTTCACTCTTTTTCAATTTCTTTGTACATATTCACTTCTATTTTCTCCACCTTATCTATCTACCATTTTCTTCCTAATTTAACTTTAACTCTTTTTCATTTTCTTTTAAAGAACTAAATGAAGAAGTTTAACCATTCTTTGTAGCATAAAAGAGAACTTACTAAAAAGCTTCCATCGCTAGTCCCTCATTGTGGATCACGACCCGCATAGCCACTTGCTATTGTGGTAGAATTGGGCACCTTGCACTATTGTTATAAAAGTTTTGAAATTCTGTATTCTTGTGTGCAGGTCCAACCTCAATCAAATTTTGGCGCTGTTGCCGGGGAGGGACGGTAAATTATTCTCTTTTTAGGTTTAATTTTTTGTTAAATTTCTTCTTTGTTTTTAGTGTACAGATTTAATAAGGAGGAATTTTTACTGCAGTGGACATATAAGTGGCTTTGAACTCTGCTCAAGAAAGTAGAGCCCAGAAGCCCTCAGATTTCCTACATTCTTGTGGCAATCTAAGTGAACTACTAACCTATATTTTCTGCAGATTGGCTGAATTGCATAGTTTAGTATCTGTAGCAATTATCTCCTTATTTGACTCATTGTATATACATTTCTAACACAACAGTAAAGAGTTGATTGTAAATGCTAAAAATGATTTAGACTTTGTATCTAGACACGTGTCTATTTCATTACATTTTCTATTTACGGCTGAAGAGTGTTGGAGCCAAGGTATGTGTGCATAGCATTTAGTATAAGGTTCATTCTTGTATAAAATATTGCTTGAGCGTTACTTTTTCTATATACTTGTACACTGCACTAAATTGATTTAAGGGTTTGTCCTATAAACAAGATAAGGTGGGAAAGTCATTACCCTCCCTTAACCCACAAACAATCTTCTCACACAGTAACTCAAACCTAATTAAAACTGAGTAGACGATGGCTCTAGGGACATCTTGGACTCAAATAGGAGACTAACCTAAGGGGAAAGTTGATTTGAATCTGACTCTTGCCCAATCGGCAACTAAAGTTGGGGATTGAGGGGCGAAACCCTGAAGGCTGGTGGTTTGGCTTAATTAGGCCCGTTACTTTTGCGCGGATACCTCCCACCAATCTTGCCCCTACCTGGCCGATTAACTTGTGGTCAGATTCAGTAATATACCGCCCATGGACAATCTAATCAGTTAGGAGTCATCTAGGTCTAAGGTTTACCCTAACTTAGGTTAGATTTTTTTTTTTATTTGTTTGCTTTTTTGTTTGTTTTTGTTTGTTTGTGTTTGACATGTCCTGTATGATATGAATTATAACAATAATTTTTCAATTTTAATGGTAATCCATATTACACCCCGACCTCTTTTTCAGATATTACCAACCCGGCATATCATAACTTTAACCAATCTAGTGTGCCGGGTTAGTCTTATCTGAATCAATATAACTCATACCCCTAATCTTATGACAATAAATTCTAAAATAATTTTAACTCTTCACAGAGCAAATGGAGATTCACCTCCCCCGAGTCCAATTTCAACCAACTTGTCCTCCTTATCCACCTTGTCGATAATATTTTCAAGATTCATACTCAGTTCCACCAGCTCAAAATAGAAAACCATCAATCTTGAAAATGAGTATGCGTCAGTCCAAGCAACAATCACAAAATCTGAAGGACTCACGATTTCACCACAAATTCTGAAGCAAAACTTTATCTTTACAAGTCCAATCGCAACAAAGCGATGAACCAATCGACTATGAAAAGATGCTTGAAGCCATGACTCAGGCTCAAATTGCTCGTAATCATGACATAGATCTAATGGTCCAAACTCTCCATTTCTCACCGTTTGATCATTTCTGATGTCGCTAACCATTCTGTTAGAGCGGAAGAATCATATTGTTTTGAAAAACAAGATTCCATTTCAGCACACCTATTTGAACTTGCCCAAACTCCAAATTTTGAAAAAGACATTGATTGTTTGGTAAGTTATCCCTTTCCTAAAATTGAACTTGAGAATGAATATGATCCAAATCTCAACTTGGTGATTCAATTCTACTTCCTGATTCAATAATAACACCGGTGTCTTCACCTGATTTCAATCTTTTTCCCGAATCAACATTGGATCATGTGCCAATTTATCATGAACTTGAATCGCCAATCTTTTATGATCATCATATTGAACTTGACTAATTTCATACTTTTAAAAGTCTCATTGACAAATTGGTAAGTTCTCATTTTTATGAAATCAAACTCAATGAGAAATGTGACCTAGATTCTCAGAATGATCCAGTTCAACTTCCTAAATCAATATTGACTTCTGTTTTGTTACCTAACTTGAGCAATAATTTAGAGTCAGTTTTGATTCCTATACCTAACATTCTTGAACTTGAATCACTAATATTAAGTTATATTCCTTTGTTGGGAAATGAATGTGGACTTGATTTTCAAATTCTTAATTTGGACCTACTTCTTGAACCAATCTCGACTCCTGACCCTTTACTTGACTTAAGTCACTTTTTTAAGTCGGTATTAGTTCCTGTACTTCCTAAGTCTAAGTCAATCATTCCATCTTTTCACACTCCATTTTAGGACAAGGGTGTTGATAAAATTGACTCCAAAATTATTTGTGAAATTTGAAAATTAGATAGGGTAAATTTCTTAATAAAAATTATTCATGTATAGATCATTTTAGTAGGTTATATAAGAGAGGTTTCTAGTGGGCTCCTCCGAACTCCATACAAATTTGATTGGGCAGCATTTCGTGGACCAATCAGACCATCACCAGAACCACCACCTTAAAGTAATATTTTCCTTCCATTTCTTCTTTTTCATGCATTCATGCATTAATTCATACATTGAGGATAATGCATGAGATAGGTGTGGGGGAGGGTTCTAACATAAGTTACGTTTTTCTTTTATTGAAAAAAGAAAAGAAAATTTAACATTTTCTTTACTTTTAAAAAACTTTTTGAAAATAGAAACAATGTTTTAACATATTTTTTGTAAGAAATTAAGTCAATTTTAAGGAATAGGAATATCAAAATTAGGATTTCTTATACTTGATCAAAATAAGATTATTTGTTTGATTTTTAGAGTTGGAAGATAATTGTCAAAGTAATTTAGTCTTGATTTTCGCCTTGATGAAATATGTGCACTTTATACACTTACACACTTAGGGTTCAAAAATAAAAATTCTTATGCCTTATATAAAAAATATATATATGTATATCTATGAAAAATAAACAAAATCTAATTATTTATTAGCTAGGTGTTTTGGCCTAAGCAAGCCTTGGTATTTATGCAAAAGATGATTAGATAAGTTTGAAAAAAAAGAAATATATATATATATAAAATCCTCAGATTAAACTGGGTATTTGTGCCTCATAAAGTATAAGTATTCACGCTTAAAAGCGATTTATATAATAAAATCATTAGTTTTGTGGCTTTGTTTGTTCGAGTCCTTAAGTCCTTGAGGTATTTTCTCACCCAATGCCCTAAGACCGTTTGGTTTGAGAGTCACCGATTAAAGGCTCGTTACATGGGCAGATTAGAAAGCCTAATAAAACTAAGGAATAATACCCCCAAAAATATATATATATATATATATATATATATATATATATATATATATATATATATATATATATATATATATAAGGCATAAGAGTTAGAGTTAAAGAACCCTTGGTCAAAACTTCACGGTCACGAAGGTGCATATGACTTAGGGTAAAGTAATAGACTAGTTGAGAAGTACAATTTGACTCTTTACTTTGATAGATAACAAATTTTTGAATAGAGACTAAGTTTAAGAATGAAAAATTCAATTTTTCTATAACTTATAGATTAATTAAATTTTACAATAATATTTCAAATATTTTTCTTTCAAAATGTGTTTTCAAAATACTAACATTTTTCTCTTTCTTTATGGTTTTGTCACGAGACAAAACTCGTCCTTTAAGGTAAACCTAGAGGTTTAATGGCTTGTTATACATGTTCAGTGCAATCGCGTGACCTGTAAAAGTGGTCTACTAATCTTTGGTTTAATTTTGTTGTTTTGCTTGAGGACGAGCAAAAGATAGGTGTGAGGGTGTGATTTCACAGATTTATTGCATTATTCTTTAATACATATCCACATTTATCATGTAATAAATTTGCTAAATTCCTTATTTTAAATCTCTATATTGCAGAAGATAATCATGGGGAGAAAGATAATAAAATTAAATAAATATCAGTTAAATTCAGATTTAACTAGATCTATTTGGTTAGAGGAGGATGATCCCAAATCCAATTGGTTAAATTCAGTTTTTAGTAAATCAAATGGTTAAAACTAAAGATCAACTGAGGATAACGCCAAATATAGAGTCCAAATCTAAAGGGATAAATGGATAGAGAGAAGATCAACGGAAGAGATGAACCAATTTTGACATCGAATTCTGGCTAGATATATTTTAGTATTTGAATCATAATGTTCGCTACCAAAACTCAAATCTGATGATTCAAGATGATCCAGAAAGAGGACTTAAAGGGCTACAACTCTTAAGTTGATCACTTTTTCTAATTCTATCATTTAATAAGTTATATTTAGCAATAAATAAACCATTAAGCTATAGATCAGAACTAAATATCCACATCAAATCAAGTTTGGAGATAAGGGGAGGATTCAAATTCAGAAATAGCCAGCTTCCCTTATCGTCATACTCCTCTACCCCCTTCATTTCTCCTATAAATACCTACAATCTCAAAGGCAAAAGGAACGACCAAGCAGAGAGTAGAACTAGGCTAATTTGTAGTTTGTAACTTAGGTTTTTTTTATTTTTTTTATGTAATTTTTATTTTATTTATGTTACTGAGAGGAGAGGAGAGTTTTATAGAGGAATAGAGTAAGCTCGTACTAAAGGTGACACCGACGTAAGTGATCTTTTCTTCCATTATTATTTGAATCGAATCAAAGTTTTCTTTTCTTTTCTATTCTTGTTTTTTTCGCTTCCCTGTTCTGTGTTTGTGGATCCAAATGAAACCGATAGCCTCGAAGTTGTCTTGTCTTTGGAAGTACCGTTGATGGCTTATGGTAATGGATATCCATTCTATGATAGCGTAGCTCGCCCCTTCATTTCATAGTTAAATCGAGAATAGGGAAGATCTCATCTGCCGTGCTTCGCTCGCCTTCAAGTAAAGGTACATTATCGATACGGGTCAAAGGTGAGCAGGCGCCGAATAGGTAAGTATGTTTTTTAATTTTTAGTTTTCTTTCTTTTAATTTTAGTGTAAATTACCAATACCACAATCTTCCAAATTTCTTTCACTCTTTTTCAATTTCTTTGTACATATCCACTTCTATTTTCTCCACCTTCTCTATCTACCATTTTCTTTCTAATTTAACTTTAACTCTTTTTCATTTTTTTTAAAGAACTAAATGAAGAAGTTTAACCATTCTTTATAGCATAAAAGAGAACTTACTAAAAAGCTTCCATCGCTAGTTCCTCCTTGTGAATTACGACCGCATAGCTACTTGCTATTGCGGTAGAATTGGGCACCTTGCACTATTGTTATAAAAGTTCTGAAATTCTGTATTCTTGTTTGCAGGTCCAACTTCAATCAATGACACTTTCAGGACCTTGTCAATGAAGCATATCTTCAGGAGTTTATCCTCAACTTCATATAGGCCTAGGAGATTAGAGTACGAACCCAGCCTGATACCTTAAACGAACACTGAGGAAACGCTCCCATCCACTACAGGGACGTACATGCAATCTTCAGGATCTCTCTGGTAGAAGGCACTACCGGAAAAGGAAGGACCATCTACGTCAACGAGGACCGAGGGACAACTATCCTACAATATTGACACTGATTGAGTTGGACCTGCACATAAGAATACAGAATTTTAGAACTTAAGAATAAAGAGTGCAAGTTCTCAATTTTACCACGATAGCAAGTGGCTATGCGGGTCGTGATCCACTAGGAGGGACTAGCGATGGAAGTTTTTTTAGTAAGTTTTCTTTTAAGATACAAAATGGTTAAAATTCTTCTTTTAGTTCTTGTAAAGAAAAAGAGAAAAAATAGGTTAAGCGAGTTGGGAGAAAGTGGTAGAATGAGAAGATGGAGAAAATAGAACTGATATGCACAAAAATATTGAAAAAGAGTGAAAGAGATTTGGAAGATTGTGGTGTGATAATTTACACTAAAAGTTAAAAGAAAGAAATCAAAAATAATTACTTAACTCCTTTGACCAAAAGCTTACCATGAATCTTTTGCGACGATGTTACCTTGAAGTGGAGGCAATCAGCACATAGCCCATAAGAGTTGATTCTCATCTCTTTCACATTACATCATTAAGACAAAACAAGTATGAAATGATATAGACTTAAGACTAAAATCCATTGTCATGAGCTATCGGTGGCACTCGCAAAGGCAAGGCTCTTTCGATGCTATAAGACTCACTTGGATAGCAATTGGTACAAGATTGAGTGAAGTAGAAATTAAGAAGAAAAAGAACACAAAAACAAAGTACATAAAAATGTAAGTATAAATTTGATTTCATAATAATAAGAGAAAGGAAGAACAACTTATGCCGGTGTCACTCTCAGTATAAGCTTCATTCTTATTCTCCTATGAAAGTCTGATCTCCTTTGAATTACATAAATAAAAACTAAAAATTACATAAAAAGAAAAACAAAAACCTAAGTTACAAACTACAAATTAACTTAAGTTCTACTCTCTGCTTGGTCGTCCCCCCGGTCTTTGAAATCCCGGTATTTATAGGCAAAACCCAACGTAGGAGAGTGTACAAAGATAGAAGGAGCAAACGCTCCCCCTAACTCCTTAACAAAGCCACAAAAATGAGGCTTTGGCTACATTTTCGCGGACAGGGTGTGGCCACCAACACCCTGTTGCTGGTAATTACCGGCTTCGCGATTTGCTTTTATATTCAGCTGGATTTGCAATTTAAGTCCGGGATTTTGATAAAATGGCCTTTGATCTTTGGCTAAAACCGATTGATTTGTAGGGATTTGTTCTAACTAGTTTTCTACCAATCTGAACCGACATGATCTGCCCTGATTTACTGACTTTTAATTAATTCTAATTTAAATCAGAATTTGATAGGCTTTTGGGCTCATTTCTCTTCCCTCTCCTTTAGGAATGGGCCTGCAAATAAATTAAACAATAATTAGGAAAAAGCAGAGTTTATTTTATAATAAGTATGAGAATATGATAATGAATGTGCAATATTAGCGATCGATCAGACACGCCCGCCTTCACCTCTTGGCAAGCCCATTTTCTTCTCAGAGGAAGATACCTACGCCGTGCATTTCCCGCACAATGACACTTTGGCTGTGACAAAAAGCTTCGGATGCTACAAAGTGTCAAAGTTCCTGGTTGATGGGGGGAAGTAGTATCAACATCATGTACGGACACGCTCTAGATCGAATGGAGGATACTCCCGAGTTGGCCGAAAAGATTGTCATCCCATAGATCCAGTCTCTTCTCTACAAATTCGATAGGAACAAAGCCTATTCTCTTGATACAATTGAGTTTTTGGTCCGAGCAAATCCATATGACATCATCACAGAGTTCTTCATGCTTTATGTCACATCTCCCTACAACGCCATCCTTGAGGGGCAGTTGATCCACATGTTGAGAGCAATCCTATCCACCTATCATCAACTTCTGGAGTACCCCACACCATCAGGAATGGCCAATATAAGGTTGACTAGGCGATGGCCCAAACAATAGTTGTAGTAGTCTGGAAGACGTCTGACTGGGCGCAAAAGGCCTATAGAGCATGTCCTAACAAAGATGCTCTCGTAGACAAGAACAAAAAGGATTCTGACCAATAGAACTCACAATATAACAAAAGCTGGGACCCTGACTTACTCACCAAGTCAGAAAACCCCGAAAGTAATACTTAGGAGGAGCCCGAGTCGTTCATTGTAGACCCAGAGCACCTAGAGCGGAACCCCCAACTTGGCTCAAACCTGCACTATCATGAGAAGAGTCATTCCCTGCTTCCCAAAATACATGAAAATGGAGTCGCGATGAAAGTTGGCGATATATATATACGGAGGAAAATATCCTACGTATACATGCTAAGCCTAAAGTAACCTAAGTAAGCTATAAAATCATTATGAGAAATCTACATCACTACAATATGACATATTAATTTCTACATATAATTGCATGGGAAAAAGGAATAGAACAAGTACTGAGTGTAAACGCACAGAATCGTGGAAACAGTAGGAATAAGAAAGCAAGAAAAATATCGAGAAGGGACGATCAAGTAAGGAAACTTTGGCTCCTCGTAAGGCTGTAATCCTCTCCAAATCCTGATCAACAAGATAGAATATACATGGACCTGGAAATGTAAATCTAGGGAGTCAGAACTCCTAATAAATATATAAAGAGGGTAAGGTGCACGTGCATATAAAGTGATAAAATACAATATGATAAAAAAATAATCAGATTATCAAGAATGCAATAACATATATGAACAATGATAAAAATAGTCAGTACTAGAGTCCTGCGTAAAATCAGGTAATGTGTATCATCTGTTGTCTGATTAGTATCTAATTTTGCATAATTTTTATCACATCTGCATATTTATTTTATATAAAATTCTGCTAATAAAGCTTTGCTTGCTTGATCCTAGGTCCATGGTGTGCAAATGAAGAAGAAGACCAGAAATCACCATTTAAGGGGTGATTAAAGGCCTACCAAGTAGCCATTGACCTTAGAGAGGAGATTTTGTCAGCTGAGGGTGTCAAATCAAGAAACCGAGAATTCCACCTGACAGGGGACAGACAGGACAGAGCACAGCAGCAGGCGCCGCGTGTGCGGCCCTTGTAGGGCGCGGCTGCGCCAGTGCTTTTGGCCAGGGGTTGTCCCCTTGGCCCCCGTTCCCCTGGTGCCTATAAATACCCCTGGGGTTCTCCTTCAAGAAGATATGCAATGTTTTAGGATAGTTTCATCTCTATTTTGTAGTTTAGGGTAGTGTTCTTCTTCCTCCTCCTTTGTATTTTTCATTTCTTATAGATCTTGTAATAGGAAGAGAGTGGTACATGGTTGAGAATCAAGAGTGCTTGTAATAGAAGGTGACAATTTTGAAAGGTACTCTCTCAACTTATCTTTGTTTTCTCTCTAACTCCTTTTACATGTTTAGCTAATCTTTTCTCTTATGGCAACAACCACTAACTACTAACTTGTCTAACTTTTTATTTGATAATCCACATGAATCTAATAGCCTCTACTTGGCCCTCCTCTTGTAAGAGCCATTGATGGCTCATGATGATGGATTCTAATACTCTAACATCTAACTCTCTAACAAGCTAACATTATTTTATTCCATGCTTGCTCTTGTTGGGTTTTGATGGTTTAAGGGTAGCTTGCACTTGTTGGTTGAATTTGGATGTGAAAGTTGACATATGGGTCATGCTTTGAAACGCTCTTGAACCAAGAACTAGTGATCACCAATGATACATGTGAGGCAACTATCACTAAGAGGTTAGCATGTTGGTGGAGCTATTAGTAGTTAGTAGCCATGAGTTTTTCTTTATCTTTTCACTCTATTTTAGAAATATACCAAATATTACAAATATCCTTTCTTTTATATTTCCCACTTCTTCGTGTTTCACCGTACTTCTCTTTTCATTCTTTCTTTTCTTTTCTTTTGATTCTTTAAAACATTTAACACACATGTGAACATTCCGATAAAACTTCTATGGCCTCCTGTCCTTGTGCATTCGACTCGATTTGGCCTCTATGTTATAACAGAAGCATCGAAGAAGCCAAAGCACACACACTTTAAATATCGATTTCAAAACATAAACTTTTCGTGCACGGCTGTCCCCCGATCAAATTTTGGCGCCGTTGCCGGGGATGGGAACGGTTTGATTTCACATTTTTGTTAACCTTTCTTCTTTGTTTTTGGGTGTGCAGGTTAAAGTTTTAGCATCGCAGAAATCCACACTTGTTTCTGTGTGGTTGAGTAAATTCTTGTATATTCTTATATTCTGCTGCTAATTTTATTTATATTACCTGTGCACTGTAAATAATTTTAAGAACTAAAATACAAAAATTGGATGCTTTAAAACGGTTTAGACATTTGCATCTAGGCACGTGTCAATTTTTATTCCAATATACTGTATTTTGTTCTTATGTTGTTGTGATCTTGACGGAGGTGTACATATTGCATTGCATATAGTTAGGACAAACACTTCAGTGATTTACTCATTTTTTTGTGTTCATTCTTAACTATATTGCACACTTGCACAAATTAAACTTAAGGGCAACACCCATTACAACATAAGGTGGGAAAGTCATTACCCTCCCTTAGCCCAAAAATCACCTCCCCACTCACACAACCCAAGCCTAAATAAAATTTGCTAGACGTTGGCCCCTAGGGACATCTCGGACTCATTTAAGAGATTGACCTAAGGGGGGAGTTGTTAAAAGTTGACTCTTGTCAAATCGGTGTCTAAGGTTGGGGATTGAGAGGGAAAACCTCGAAGAACACTGGTTTGGCATAATTAGGCCTGTTGCTCTTGCACAGATATCTCCCACTGATCTTGCCCCTACCTGACTGATTAACTTCGTGGTCAGATTCTGACAATATACCCCCTATGGACAATCTAACCAGTTAGAAGTCGTCTAGGTCTAAGTCAACCCTAGCATAGGCTTGTTTTCTTTTTCTTTTTCTTCATTTGTTTATTTGTTTCTTTTTTGTAAATTGTGAAATGGATTTTAACAACAATTTTTTCAATCCAAATATGAATCCATATTTCACTCTGACCTCATTTAACTCGGATAACTCCGACCCGGCTATGTCAACATGAACCAACCAAATATGTCGGATTGGGATTATCCGACTCAATATGACCTGTATCCCCAATCTTATGACTATATTTTTTAAAATAACTTCAACTCTTCACAGAGTCAATGGGGATTCACCTACCGCGAGTCCAATTTTTAACCATCTTGTTCACAATTTTCACAATATTCACTCCCTAATTTTGATTCATATACTCCTTTTTTGAATCACCAATTGAAGAAAAATCATCATTGGAAAGGAGTTTGGAAGAAGTGATAGAGGCCCAAAAACATTGAAAAAATGGTAGCCTCATCATGTCCGCCAAATTTCCAAAATCATGTAGTTCTTTTCCAGAATGACTCAAAGGAAAATCATTGTGGGAAAAAATTATAGAATTCGTGCAAGAGACCGAGCGCATATTGTAAAATACGATTGACTTACCATTTTCACCAAATGTTCATATGGCTCACGAATCATGTCATTTTGGAAATCCTGCTTCAATTTCATTATATCAACCTGAACCTGACCAACATCGACCTCTTGATAATTTGGTCAGTTATCCATTTCCTGAAATTGAACTAGAAGATGAATGTGAACCAGCGTTTCAGTTTAGCAATTAAAGCCCAATCCTTGAATCAATATCGACTCCTGTAGTGTTACCTGAACTAAGTAACATTCTTGAGCCAATTTTGCTTCCAATAATTCCTAAACTTGAATCGATCATTTCACCCATTCACATTCCTTCTGTGAATAAAAATCAAGATTCAATTTCATTACATCCATTTGAACTTGCCCAAAATTTTGAAAACCACCTTGACATTTTGGCAATTTATCCCTTTCTTGAAATTGAAATTGAACCTAAATGTGATCTCGAACCTCATGTTAGTAATTTCATTTCACTTTTTGATTCAATAATGACTCCGGTATCTTTACCAGATTTTTTTCTCTATTCCAGAGTCAACATTGAATCCTATACCAGTACACTGTGAAATTGAATCACCAATATCTTATGATCACACTTCATTGATGGGGAAAGAATGTGAACATCAATTCTTTGATTTGGACCCCATTTTTGAACCAATTTTGACTCCCCTTTTTGAATCTCGACTTGATCTGAGTCAAATTCCTGAGTCGGTATCAGTTTTTGTTCCTGTTCCATTTGAGTCCAAATCAATCATCTTCCAAAATCACACTTCATTATTGGGCAAGGATGTTGAAGAAAATGACTCAGTAATTATTTTTGAAAATTGAAATTAGATGGGGATAAGTTTTTAAATAAGACCATTTAGTTAATCATTCCTTTACTGGGTCGCATTAGAGAGGTCACTGGTGGGTTTTTATAAGATCCACGATATCTAGATTGGGTAGTAACGCTTGGCCCAATCAGACCACCACCGGAGCCACCACCATGAGGTAATTTGTCACCGTCAGCTTTCGGAATCTAAATGCAAAATGGAAGAGATGTCCAAATAGGATAGAACCTATCCTACAATGATATTTGTTGTGTCATGATTTGGTAGGTTGAGGTTGTGACTTAGTCCTTATTAATCTAGATGTAATTGGTTCTCTCGACCACACTTGCATGCACAATAAATTCAAACCGATTCACCAAAAAAGGAAAAAAATCAATCAATCTTATTCTAGGGTAACCTTAGATGTAGACGACTCCTTACTTTGGATTATCTGTGGGAGGTATATTGCAGACTTTAACCACAAGTTAATCGGCTAGGTAGATAGTAAGATTGATGGGAGATATCTATCAAGACAGACCTAATTAAGCCAAAGCACCAACCTTTGAGGTTTCGCCTCTCAATCCCCTACCCAGTCACCGATTTGGTAAGAGTGAAGTTCTAACAACTTTCCCTTTTAGTCAATCTCTTAGTGAGTTCGAGTTATCCTAGGGCTAACGTCTAGTTAATTTTAAATTAGGGATAGGTTATGAGTGCAAGAAAGATGGTTTGTGGGTCAAGAAAGGGTAACGATGTTCCCACCTTATGTTATTTAAGGGTTTTGCCCTTAAGATGTATTAGTGCACGTGTACAAGCAAATAGAATGAATTTACTCAAAGCAAATTTGAATCAACAAAGGGTACTTCCTAGTCTATATGTAATGCGAACGTACCTGGTCTCCAACACTTTTCAACAGAAATTAAAGAATTTAAATAGACACGTGCCTACGATGCAAGAGTCTAAATAGTTTTTTAATTTAATCAACAAATAGGTTACTGTTAATTTATTAGAAGTATGCAGGGTTATGAAATAAAAAAATGATCAATTGCAGTAAATAACATAAGAAATTTTAAGCAGCCCTGCAGAAAGCAGGTTAATAGGCAACTCAACTTAGCTGTGTTTGAGTGGCTTTTGCCGCGATGGCATGGCTCTGTTGAGGGTTTAGGGGCTCTGCTTTGTATACGGAGTCCCACAACTAGTATATGTCATTTTCTGTTAAGTATTTTCTTACTCTCCAAACTTCTGCACACAGCAACAAAGAAATTAGGGTTAGTTAACAAAGAAAACTGTACTGTTCCCTCCCCGACAACGGTGCCAAAATTTTGATTGATAGAAAAAATAGAGTAAAAAGGAAAAGGTTAAGTTAAGAAGTTTCTCTGTTCTCTCGCAATTAATCTGCTGTAACTAGAGCTAAACGGGTCAATCCGTAGGGAGGGATGCGATGAAAGCGTTTCGATACGGTTTCTCTGTGCATAACTTGAAAAGAAAGATGATAGTTATAAAAGAGTTGATTTAATAAAAAGAGATACCAATCCCACTAATTATCTACCACAACTAAGCACTAGTTTATGAAGAATAAACATCATATTGAACCTAGAGAGATTAACCCTAGAGTGTTGCTTCAAATTCAAGTAAGAAGAGTAAGAGAGAAGCAAACCCTAATTACAGTTACTAGATAAAATTAAACATTTGTTATCAAAGTCTCAAAGTAGAGCATAAAAATAATCATCTTAGACTTAACATTAAGCTATCAAAGTATCTAAGTATAAATCAAGAATAACCATTAAATAGTATAACCCTAAAACTAGTTTAACTTAATTCATCACGAATGTTCAAGAATTATTAACTTAGCCCTAGGGTTTCAAGCAGACATAGATTCAATCAATTCATCTTATAAAGCTACACTGAGTTGGCGGAGAGATTAGCAAGCTACAAAGAGAATTAGTTACTCATGTTCAAGATAAAACTACGCATGGTGATTAAAGGATGCATAAAATAAAGGAACTAAGAATTGACGAATAAAAATTAAAAGAACACAAGAGATATGAAAGAAAATAAGAACTTTTATTAAATTGTCACCGATCCAGTACAAAAGCATTCTTCTCTTTACAAATCTTCTTCTTCAAGGTAAAAACTAGAAAATATAATGAAAATTTAGAAAGAAAAAGATATAAAAAAAACCCTCAAACTTAATTTTGTGAGATGAGATTTCTCATGCCTCTACATGAGCTTTTATAATAAAACTCAGGGAGAGTCCTAGATAAAGATACACACCAAAATGAGGAGGCTATCTCCTTATTCTTTGGATTTGAATTGAGGATATTCTGAAAATATACTTTTCTTCTTGATTTGAGGATCAAGTGTTGTTTAAATTCTGAATTTAACTTGATTTTATCCTTTATCTCCAAAATTGGATTAGGAATTTCAATTTTGAATTTGTCTGCAGCTAGTTGGCGTGTTAATTTCTAAATATGACTTATCAAATGACTAAGTTTAAACAGCGATCAATATTAGACTTGTATCCTTTTAAGGCTTCTTTCTGTAGCATCTTGAATCATCAAATTTGACGTTCTGTAAAGAAATTTATAATCAAAACACTAAAAGGTGTCTAGTCTGAATCCTAGTCTGAATTTGAATTCTCTCCCCTTTATCTTTAACTTGTGACTCAAGCGACTTGAATTTAAGTAGAAGTCCTCTTTTATCTTCAATTAGGACATGGGTTTATCTCTTCCTATCCTTTACCTCCTCTAGATTTCAAACTAATTTAAGTTTAAAATTCAAATATAGATAGGATAAACTATAAGTTTCCTTTATCTTCCCAATTTATCTTTTAGTTCCATAATCTTTTGGGCTTTGGTCTTCTCTTGGGCTTTTTTTTAATTATGGAGGCTTGCACATTACAAAACAATAAAATAATTAATAGTAATATTTTATAAAAAATAAATATAAAAATGTGACTAAAAATATGCACTTTTGATGAGCAATCAGTAGATTAGGATTTTCTTACCTTTTCTTTTATTGTATTTTTCTTTCTTTTTTACGTCTGGGATTAGACCAGAGATTGATTCAGGAGAGAAAGAGAGTTTGTAATAGACGGTGACAAATCTATAAAAATTTCCTTATTTCTTTCTATTGTTACTTTTTTTATTTCTTTCTAGATGCTCACTAGTTTTCTCTTATGGTGACTAACTACTAACTGAAAAACACCTAGGGGGGTGAATAGGTGTTAATGCTAACCTAATGATCTTTTAAAACAAGTAAGTATGTATGATGCAACCGGTTACTCAAAACAAGAAATTGAAGCCGAATTCCCCCTGAAGGGCTATAGAACTTCTCCTCTTTGATTCCTCTAGATTATGAGTTGAGGCGTGTAATTGCTTTCTTGTTGAGATGAGTAGAGACCGAAAAATGTAAGTAAATGAAATGGGTGCAATAATGAAGTGCAAATAAGAGATAGCACAAGATAGAAATATAAAGCAATGATAAAGCAATAAGGAAACCAATCGCAAACACAAGGAATTTGTTTCGAGGTTCGAGCCACTACTCTACGTCCCCGCCTCCGCCACCGTGAAGGATTTTCACTAAATCCGCAAAGGGAATTTCCACACCGGAACCTTTACACCCAAAGAGATTACAATAGGTCTACACAAGACCAGAGTACCGAACTCCCACCAATCCAACCTCTACACAAGAGGGATCTCAACACAAAGAAAAAGCAAGTAACAAGGTGATCAAAAAGACCGCACACTTCTCTCTTACAACTCCTTATAGAATGGGAATGATTTTTGGCTCAAGAAGTGAATTGAGAAAATTCAGTTGTAAAGAAAGTAAAGAAAGCTTGATAAACCATTGAAAAACTTAAATCAAGAATGCACTTAGGAAGTGAGAGCTTTGAAAACTTTTCTTTTCTTTTTGGAACTCAAAACAATAGGGATTTTTCTTGAATTTAACAAGGGACCAATGCCATCTATTTATAGGGATTAGAAGAGATCTTTTCATCATTAAAACTAGGTTAATAGGTCAGGAAATAGCTTCAAGAAATTCAAAGATAGCTGAAAGAAATATCAAAATCAAATCCAGAAAACAGTATTCAAGAAACTAGCCGTGGGGGCTACTGGCGGCTGTCGGTCGACCGGCCCGGTCGACCTGCAGTCTATCTGACAAACTAGCCGTTGGACTCAGTCGACCGGAGGCTAAACAAAAAACAAATTTTTGTTCTGTTGGTCGACCGGCCCGGTCAACCGACAAAACCCGAGAGAAAGGGTCAGTCAGTCAGTCGACCGGTCTGGTCGATCGGCAGACGTGCACAAATGTGCACGCCAAAGCCACAAGGCCCGGTTGACCGGTGCGGTCGACCGATCAGGCCTGAAATCGATCCGGTCGACCGCCCGGTCGACCGTTGGGCCTGAAACAGTATTTTTTACGGGAAAAATTTTGAACTTTGAAGAATTTTTTAAAATATTTTGAAATGGCTAGATGATTAAGCAGCAAGCTATAAGGGATGGTATACATGATATAAACTAGATATAAAAATATAAAATATTTTGAGTCATGTATATCAATCAAGACATGTACCTAACTCAACTAACTAAAACAAAAACCGTATTTTGAAAAATGAAAGTGTGTGTGTGTTTTCTTGAGCCAACTTATCATAACCTCATTCTTTAACAAACTAATTCTTACAAAGGTTCTAGGTTATTACAAGATCTTCAAATTAGGGCTTGTCCATATGCAATGTTGAAAGCTTGAATCCTTGATCCCGAATTGAGTCAACTTAGTCAAAAATACCTTCATTTAGGGAAGAAGACATCTTGAATCTATAGAACCCTGAAACACACTTAAACACTAAAATATGATTAGTACAAATAACTATATATGTATTGTAATCATCAAAACTCAAAAACCGGGTGATTGTAACATTGGGCCAACACTAACCACTAATTAACTAACTCTTTAAATGATAATCCACATGAATATAATAACTTCTACAAGGTTTTGCTCTTGCAAGAGCCATTGATGGCTCATGGTGATGGGTTCTAACTCCTAACTTCCTCATAAGCTAAGTTGCAATGTTTATTTTACTCATGTTGCTCTTGTGAAGTTTTGCTGGATTAATTATTCTTTGCACCTTGTTAATCAAGTTTTTATGTGGAGAACAATCTTATAGATCATACTTTGAAAATCTCTTGGAGTCAAGTTAGTGATGGCCAAGGATCCATTATAAGGCAAATTTCACTTTAGAGGTTAACATGGTTAGTGGAGTAATTAGTAGTTAGTAGCCATGAGTTTTCTTCCTATTTTTACTTTGTTTTAAAAACTTTTTTCAAACCACTACTCTATCTTCCATTTTATGTTTTCATTTACTTCCCCTTCTACTTCTTCTTTTGCTTTCTTTTCTTTTTAAATTCTTTTGAAACCTAGAAGAACTTGTTAACACATGAACCACCGTTAATGTTTCTATCGCCTTCCGTCTTTGTTAATTCGACCCATATAGCCACTTTGCTATCACAAAAGTATCGAGGAAGCCAAAGCACGCACACTTAAAACTCTAAATTTCTAGGTACATATTTCAGTGCATGGTTCACCTCCGATCAAAATTTTGATGCCGTTGCTGGGGATGGGAACGTTTTGAATTCACAATTTTGTTAACATTCTCTTCTCTGTTTCTTTGTGCAGATCAAATACTACAGGAAATAACCACTAAAGAAGATATAAAGCATCTGCATCTCCCTGCTCAAGTACGGAGGGAAGCAGAAGACATAGAAGTGCCACACAAAAGCAAAATTTGCTGCATTTGCATGACAATATCAGGGAGTTTGGACCCCTGGTTTTGCTGATACTTCAGTGTTTGGACAAAAGTTGTATTTTTGTGGTATTTTTACTATATTGTTTACCTATTGTAATAAAAATAACAAAAATCGGTGATTGGAATTGTTAAAAACGGTTTAGACATTTGCATTATAGGCATGTGTTAATTTAATTCCATATTATTGTATTTGTTCTGTTGTTGAGTGTTGGACTAAGCTGTACTTATTGCATTGTATATAGCTTAGGACAAACACGTGGGTGATTTACTTTCTTAAGTGTTTATTCATGCTTTTATTGCACACTTGCACGAATCGAACTTAAGGGCAAATCCCATGATAACATAAGGTCAAGAAGTCATCACTTTCCCTTAGCCAAAAAATCATCTCCCCACTTACACAACCTAAGCCTAAATATAACTTACTAGACATTGCCCCTAGGGACATCTCAAACTCATTAAGAGATTGACCTAGGGAGAAAGTTTTTAGTATCGGACTCTTGCCAAATCAGTGTCAAGGATTGGGGATTAAGAGGCAACGCCTCAAAGATTTAGTGATTTTGTGTAATTAATGCCCGTTGCTTATACCAGATACCTCCCACTAAACTTTACCCCTACCTGGCTGAATAGTTTATGCTTTGATTACTGCAATAGCTCTCTTCTAGACAGTCAATCAGTTAGGAGTCGTCTAGGTCTAGGTCAACCCTAGCATAAGCTTGTTTGATTTTTCTTTCTTTTTGTTTGTTTGTTTGTTTGTTTGTTTGTTTTCTTTTTATTTGTGTTTGTTTATGAAATGGATTATAATCAACTGTTGGTCCCGAGATGATGCCAAGTGTGGATTTAAAATACAATGTCAACACATATACTAAACAAAGGATGATTAGAGTTAAATAAATAAAGAACTTGTAATAAAAGGAAATTAAATCTCAGAAAAGTTAATCAAACGCAAACACGAGAGATTTATCCTGGTTCGGTCCTTGTCACCTATATCCAGTCCCCAAGCCACCCGCTTGAGATTTTCCTTTATCCTTTGACTTTGTACATCCAAAATCAACACCTTGTATCCCACTTGACAAATCTCCTTTACCAAATGTATACAACTCTTCTTACAACCAAGAAGACCACAACACCTTGTACAACTTCTCTTCTATACCAAGAAGACGCTCTTGTATAATGATTCCTTTGAGTGATTATAAACTTTCCTATAAGCCTTGAATCAGTATATGATCATGGACAAGGGCTATTATAGGTTGACTTTCAGAAATCTTCACTTTGGAGTAGAAATTTGGTGAAGAAACAGAAAGTGGGAGCAGTTTTCAGAGAACCAGAATTTTGGCAAGATTTTTGGTCAGAAAACTATAGATTTGAATTGGTATTTTAAACCTAAGATAACAACTCTATTTATAGCTAAACTCTATGGTTAGTTAGGGTCAGTTAGGGTAATTATTAGGACAAATTTGAATTTTGAAACGTTAGATAAAATACCAAAATTCAATAATTGTACAACAGTTACAAACTGCTATAAGTCGACTAGGGGTTGGGGGGTTAGTCGACTAGGGTAGGCAATTTAGACTGGGTTAGTCGACTAATATTGTGTATAAGTTGACTATATAAGACTATTAGTCGACTATATATACTGTTAAGTCGACTAATAGTGATAAACAGAGAGTTAGGATCTTTTTCAGAACAAATACTAGTCGACTATAGAGTTTTTTCAAGTCGACTATAGTTGGTATTAGTCGACTAGTCATTTTTATAAGTCGACGAATAACCCTATTAGTCTGCTAATAGGAAGGGTCAAGTCTGCTAATAGCACGGGTCAAGTCTACTAATAGGAAGGGTCAAGTCTACTAATAGACTAATGATGTGTATGTGTATTTCAAGACTTTTAACATACTATTAACCATTACAATACACATCCATAGCGACTCTCTTTGGGAAGTCTTGATCATGTAGAACTCTTGAATAGGCTTGTTCAAAAGAGCTCCATTGAAATGGCCTCATAAATGTATCATCAAAAGTAAGTTCCAACATTCTCCCCCTTTTTGCTGATGACACTTTGTGTGTACGAATACTTCCCCTGCAAAAAATAAGTTATATATTCTCCCCCTGCAGGAAATGGGTTATAACAGATATAGAAACACTTGTGTTCTCCCCCTGCAACAAATATATCATAGCATGTATATATATGATAAATATTTGAAGTATTGTTCTTATCAAACTTCTTAAATGGTACCTAAAAGATAAACATTAGATAGTACCAATCATAAGAGTAAAGCATTAACCTTTAGGAGACCAAACCCAATTTGAATTTGGTTTCCATCTGTTAGTATACACATAATTGCATGAATTACATATATCATGTATGTATGATGCAATATAAGTATTTTTGTCAAAAATGCTTAAGTTTTTAGGAATCCATATAAACTTATTCTTAATTCTTTTTGAAATATTATCAGACTTTCTTTTCACAAAAGAATTATATGGATTACTAACATATGAAGATTTTTCAAAAAATCCAAGATCATAATGATTATGTGACATCTTTTGATATAATAACAAATCATTCAACTTTTCTTTTTCTTGATTAAACTTGGTCACATTTTTCAAAATCTCTTCATATTTCATTTTGAAAACTGACATGTCTTTATCTAACATAGAAATTCTTTCATTTAAAGTTACAGTTTCCTTTTTAAGCAAAATATTTTCTTTTATAAAATTCTCATTATCCTTTTTCAATGATGATATCACTATTTTAAAATCATCTTTTTGAGAATTTATAGAAGAAACTTGAGAGACATAACATGAATTTTCTTTGAAAAGTTTTTCATTTTCCTTTAATAAAACTTTATTTTTCATTTTTTCATTCTTTAGATCATTGAATAATTCATGGAATACATCTAAAAATTCAGTATATTGTACCTCATCTTCTTCTAGCGCCACGTAACAGATGTTGGCATATTCAGTGGCTTCTTCTTCGTCAGAGGAAGAGGAATCACTGTTTTCCCATGATGCTTGGTTATCTTTCTTCTTTCTGAACTTTTTGCTCTTGAATTTACCTTTATTTTTGAGTAATGGGCAATCCTTCTTCATATGACCTATTTTATTGCAATTAAAACATTTAAACTTACCTTGCTTCAAGAATCTTCTGAATTTTCTTGAAAGCATTGCCATCTCCTCTTCATCGTCATCTGAATTGTCTGTGTCTGAGGATGCATGGAAGGCAAGTTCTTTCTTCTTTGAGAAAGATTGTTGTTCATCCTTCTTTCTGTCTTCGAGCTGCACTTCATATGTCATTAGATTACCAATAAGGTTTTCTAACGACATTGTTGAGAGATCATTCGCTTTTTCGATTGCGGTTGTCTTCTTCTCCCAATCTGATACGAGTGCACGAAGGATCTTGCGAACTTTTTCGACCTGGGTGTATTCCTTTTCAAGGGATGCTAAGGAATTGGTTATGTCAGTGAATCTTGTAACCATTTCTGAGATGGTTTCATTCTCCTTCATTTTGAACAGTTCAAACTTGTGGACAAGAATAGAAATCTTAGATTCTTTAACCTTATTTGTGCCTTCATGTATTACCTGTAGAATGTGCCATATTTGATTTGCAGAAGTGACTGTTGACACACGGTTGAATTCTTCTTTGGTTAAGGCACAGAATAAAGCATTCATCACTTTGGCGTCAAGGTTCGCATTCTTCTTTTGATCATCATTCCCAGCGTTATAGTTGGTTGTTGGCTTGGTGTACGATACTTCTACGATGTTCCAAAGTTCATAGTTGAGCGATTGCAAGTAGATCTTCATTCTACACTTCTAATAGTTATAATTGGATCCGTCAAATAGCGGTGAACGTTGTGTAGAATGTCCTTCTTTGAATTGTGATGAAGGGAACTCCGTCGCCATCCTTGTATGGTTGTTGACTAGGTATGTAGGGCTCTGATACCAATTGTTGGTCCGGGCTCTAATACCAATTGTTGGTCCCAAGATGATGCCAAGTGTGGATCTAAAATACAATGTCAACACATATACTAAACAAAGGATGATTAGAGTTAAATAAATAAAGAACTTGCAATGAAATTAAATCTCAGAAAAGTTAATCAAACGCAAACAAGAGAGATTTATCCTAGTTCGGTCCTCGTGACCTATATCCAGTCCCCAAGACACCCGCTTGAGATTTTCCTTTATCCTTTAACTTTGTACACCCAAAATCAACACCTTGTATCCCACTTGACAAATCTCCTTTGCCAAATGTATACAACTATTCTTACACCCAAGAAGACCACAACACCTTGTACAACTTCTCTTCTACACCAAGAAGACGCTCTTGTACAATGATTCCTTTGAGTGATTACAAACTTTCCTATAAGCCTTGAATCAGTATGTGATCGTGGACAAGGGCTATTTTATAGGTTGACTTTCAGAAATCTTCACTTTGGAGTAGAAATTTGGTGAAGAAACAGAAAGTGGGAACAGTTTTCAAAGAACCAGAATTTTGGCAAGATTTTTGGTCAGAAAACTATAGATTTGAATTGGTATTTTAAATCTAAGATAACAACCCTATTTATAGCTGAACTCTATGGTTAGTTAGGGTCAGTTAGGGTAGTTATTAGGATAAATTTGAATTTTGAAACGTTGGATAAAACACCAGAATTCAATAACTATACAACAGTTACAAACTGCTATAAGTCGACTAGGGGTTAGGGGTTAGTCGACTAGGGTAGGCAATTTAGACCGGGTTAGTCGACTAATTTTGGGTATAAGTCAACTACATAAGACTATTAGTCGACTATATATACTGTTAAGTCGACTAATAGTGATAAACAGAGAGTTGGGATCTTTTTCAGAACAAATACTAGTCGACTATAGAGTTTTGACAAGTCGACTATAGTTGGTATTAGTTGACTAGTCATTTTTATAAGTCGACTAATAATCCTATTAGTCTGCTAATAGGAAGGGTCAAGTCTGCTAATAGCAAGGGTCAAGTCTACTAATAGGAAGGGTCAAGTCTACTAATAGGTGGTCAAGTCTAATTATAGGAAGGGTCAAGTCTACTAATATACTAATGATGTGTATGTGTGTTTCAAGGCTTTTAATGTACTATTTACCATTACAATACACATCCATAACGACTCTCTTTGGGAAGTCTTGATCATGTAGAACTCTTGAATAGGCTTGTTCAAAAGAGC
The DNA here is from genome assembly GCA_038442645.1 of Agave tequilana. NCBI lineage: Eukaryota > Viridiplantae > Streptophyta > Magnoliopsida > Asparagales > Asparagaceae > Agave > Agave tequilana. The sequence goes on along the minus strand of JAVJIF010004321.1, from coordinate 106,938 downwards.
TCCATTCAAATGCCTTCATAAATGTATCATCAAAAGTAAGTTCCAATATCAACATTTTTCTAACTTTAATATGAATCCATTTTTCACCACGACATCGTTTGACTCCGATAACTCAAACCCGGCTTTTGGCCGAATTAGATTTATCCGACCCAATATAACCCATACTCCCAATCTTATGACAAAAATTTTCAAAATAATCTTGACTCTTCATGGAGTCAATGGGGATTCACCTCTCCCGAGTCAAATTTTCAATCACCTTATCAATAACCATCCTCCAATTTTGCTTCATATACTCCTTTTCTAGAACCATCCAATTGAAGAAAAATCAGTGTTAGAAAAGCATTTAGAAGCCTTACATGAATCCGAGGGAGAAATTCAAAATATTTGGACTCACAATTTTCACCAAATTTTTAAGATTCATATTCACCCTTTTCAGTCCCACTTCCCTAGAAGAAAATCCGACTTGGAAAAGAGTATAGAAATCTTACTTGAGTCCAAACAACATATTCAACATCTGATGGACTCACAAATTCAAAGTTTTCAAAACCAACCTTACTACTCATATTTTCAAGAAGAACCAAATGAGATAGAAAAGAGTATGGAAGACATGATTCAGACCCATATTTTGTTACCTAGTTCATCAATAGGTTAGAAGCACAAATGAGTCAATTGGTCAAAACTTAGAGGAATGAGGAAACCCTCTCTAATCAATCTTTGACCAACCCTGATATCTCTAACCCTATAATATGGCTCATGAATCATATTGCTTTGGCAATGAAGATTCAATTGCCTTAAACCCATTTGAGCTTAACAAAATTAAAATTTTGAGAACCACATTAATATTTTGGCTATCCTTTTTCTAAAATTGAACTTGAGCATGAATGTGATCCCAAATCTCAACTTGATAATTCAATTCCACTTTTATCTCAATATTTACTCAAATATTTTTACTTGATTTTAATCACTTTACCGAGTTAGTATTGAATCCTATGCCAGTACATCATGAAATTGAATCACCAAACTTTTAAAATCACATTCTGTTTATGGAGCAAGTGTGTGAACCTCAATTTTTTTGGTTTGCATCCTAATTTTGAACCCTGAACCATTATCTGATTTCAGCCAGTTTCTCGAGTCGGTATTCATTCCTGCACCTTTGAGCCCAAATCAATAATCCTCCATAATCACACTCAGTTTTCGGATAAAGGTGTAGAACAAAATGACTAAGAGATTATTTTCAGAAAATTTGATGGGGATTATTTTTTAAACAAATTCTTACATTTGTACAATCAATTACTGGGTTATATGAGGATAGAGGTTACTAATGGGTTCCTACAAACTCTAAATTTTTTGGAATAGGTCGTATTTCGTGTACAAATCAGACCTTGTACAAATCAGACCTCCACTAGAATCACCACCTTGAGGTTAATTCTTTCCTCTTTATTTTCATGCGTGCATGCATTCATGATGCATTGAGGATAATGTATGAGATAAGTGTGGGGGACGGTCGACTAACGTAGATATTTTAGAATTCTTTCTTTTTCACTTTCTTTTAGGATATTTTTAGAATTTTTTCTTTTGTATAGGATTTTTTCCTTTCATTAACAAAATTTTTGATAAAAACAGAAAAGTTTTTATCCATTTTTAAGTAAATTAGGATAATCTTAGGAATTAGGGAAGCCTTGATTAGGATTTTTTCGTTTGAATCAAAATAAAAGGTATTGTTAGATTTTTAGGTTAAGGAAGAAAGATTAGAAAAATAATTTGATCTTGAATTTTTTTCCATAGAGATATATGCACTTATACATTGAGGGATTAACATAAAGACTTAAATATCCTAATAAAATTAATAAATAAATAATGTAAAAGTATATATATTTGACCATTAATTAAGCTAGTTAATTATGCCTTAGAAAGTATGATTAATCACGCTTAACGATGGTCAAAAAATAAATTTTTAGTTTTGTGACCTTGTTTACTTGAGCCTTTAAACCCTAGGGATATTTTCTCATCTGGTGCCCTAAGACCATCTGGTTTGGGAGTCATTGGTTAAAGGCTTGCTACCTAGATAAAGTAAAAGGCCTAATGAAACTAAAGGAAAAACTTATAAATAAAATAAAAAAATGATATCATAATCCAACTTAAATCCTAAAAATATACAAGTGCATATTATCTATGTTTTATGAAAGATCAAATAAGCAAATCTTGATCTCTTAACCTTGATTGATAAGAAGTCCTTGCATGGAGACTCAAATTAGGGATGAATAGTTTAGGTTAACTTAAGACCGTAGGTCACTTAATTTTGCAAATATGTTTTGAAATTTTTCTCTTTTTTAAAATGTGTTTTCAAAAATACTAATATTTATTCTCTTTCTTTACAGATTTTATGGGTGTAATGCATTAAAAACCCTCAGGAGAGTATAACCTATGGGGGAAACGTAGAGGTTTAAAGGCTTGTTGCACATGCTCAGTGCAATCGCTTCACCAGCGAAAGTGGTGTAAATAAAAGTCTTAGTTTACTTTTTAGTTTTTCTTATTTTCCTCGAGGACGAGTAAAAGATAAGTATAGGGGTGTTATTAATAATCAATTCTACACTTCAATATCGTGTTTTCTTGCCTGATTTTTGAATAATATATTGCTATTAACTAATTTTCAATCTCTTGTGTACAGAATGCAAAGGATAGTGGCAAATGTATAATATGATCCTAATTAAATCTGTTTTCGGGTAATTAATCAAGATTACTTGGAGACCAAGGTAAGGAATTTGTAGAAGAATGCATTAGATCCTGAATTAAAACTATATCTGGAGAAATACGGATCCAAAAGACACAAAACGGAGTATACATAGAAGCATCTTGAAGCGAGAAGATCGTGTGGCCACAAGATCAGGGACTATCTCCCTGATTTTGTCATGGAAATGTAGCTTTTACCGCGTTTCCACAGCAAAGCCAGAAAGCGAGCCCCTTATCTTCAACGCTCACCTTTTAGAAGTTATTTTTGTCTATAACTACCCCCTGAGGTGGCCAGAATGCGAGAGAGGAGACCGACAGTTAGGTTTTTGATCTCCTTAGTGTAGATTAGGATTTTTCTTTTTTCCTCTTGTATTTTTCTTTTTCTTTTAGATTTAGGATTAGACCAATGATTGATTCAGGAGAGAAAGAGAGAGTTACTGTAATATACAGGTGACAAATCTATGAAAATTTTCTCCTTTCTTTCTATTGTTTCTTCTTTGATTTTTTTCTAGATGCCTAGTTAGTTCTCTCTCATGGTGACTAACTACTAACCATTAATTATCTAACTCCTTAATTGACAATCCATATGAATCTAATAGCATCTACAAGGCCTTGCTCTTGCAAGAGCCATTGATGGCTCATGATGATGGGTTCTAACTTCTAATTTTCTAATAAACTAAGTTGCAATGTTTACTTTACTTCATGCTTTCTCTTGTGAAGTTTTGATGGATTAATTATAGATTACACTTTGTTAATCAAGTTTTGATGTGGAGAACAATCTTATAGACCATGCTTTGAAAGATCTTGGAGACAAGTCTAGTGATGGCCAATGATCCATTGTGAGATAACTATCACTCTAGAGATTAGCATGGTTAGTAGCGTAATTAGTAGTTAGTTGCCATGAGTTTTGTCCACTTTTTACTTTGTTTTAAAAACCATAACTGTATCTTTCATTTTATGTTTTCATCTTCATCTCCTTCTATTTCTTGTTTTATATTGTTTTTTTAAATTCTTTTGAAATCTAGAAGTACTAGTTAACACACTCGTGAAACCACCATTAATGCTTCTGTCGCCTCGCATCCCTATGGATTCGACCCGTATAACCACGTTGCTATCACAAAAGTATCGAGAAAGTCAAAGAGAGCACACACACTTAAAACTCTAAATTTCTAAATGCATATTTGAATAGTGATAAATTTTGTATCATTTTTCATCACATTTCCATGCATATTATCAATAAAAATGAGGTTTTTAATAGCTTTCTCTCTTAAATTTCAGGTCCGCACTTTAATGAAGAAGAAGGCCAAGGAAATTAAATAGAGTCCAATTCAAAGAAGCCCACATCTACAACAAATCAGATAATATTCTCTTGGTTCTAGAAGCTCCCATAGTATACCTGGGTAGAGGCAGCCTGTCAGCACGATCACTGGCATAACGGCCAAGATGCTGCCGTGAAAACGCGGCTTTGGCCGTGGATCCGCGGTAATTGTTGGACCGTTGATGCAGCGTTTGATCCTGCAGCTACGATTGAAAGCGATGAGCCTCTGGTGCCTATATAAAGACCCCTTAGGGCCTCTGTTGAAAAATATTGGAGAGGGCCATAAATTTTAGGAGACTGATTAGGATTTCTTTAGGTTCTTTTTTAGTACTTTCTTAGAATTTCATTTTTTCCTTTTAGATTCCAGAAAAGAAAGAGGATGAGAGTGAAATATCTATAATTAAGAGTGACAATCAAATGTAAAGCTCATAATCTTCTTCCTCTAATTTCTTGCTTTTTTAATTCTTGCTCTTTTAACTCTAAGGTTTTAATTCCTTGCACTTTAGTTTACAATGCTTTCTTCTTTACTTTACTTCTCCATGGCCAACTAACTTTTTAACATGACTAACTAACTTCTAACACTACGAACTTATTACTCTGAGATGATACTAACTCATATGATTCATTGGATGTTTATAATTTCTAGTCTTGGGCTTGACAAGTCTCTTTGATTCCCAATGAAGATGAGTGTCGATTTTGATCTTAATGAAGGTTTTGTGATTCCTTCTATATGATTCATGTGTGTCTCATATAAACCTTTGTTTCTTTAGCAACAGCCTTGATGAAACATGATGATAGGTTCACCTTGGTATGCTAACAAATTGATGCATTAATTTCTTATTTCATGCTAGCTAAATCACGGCTTTGATGATCTAATGAACTTGACATTCTTGTTATGTATATCTAAATTGTGAATCTCAAATTGTTATATTCTACTCTTGTGAACCTATTGGGAGCCAATGATCTCAGGAAGCCACCTAACCAAGCTAAGAGATAAACACTTCAACAAATTGGGCCAACTCTTTGACTTGATAAATCAAGATAGACAATATGCCAATGAATCTACATGAGGCACAATTCGTCCAAGAGATTAGTAAGTTAGTAGTGTAGAGTTGTTAGTTAGTCATGACTTTCCTTCTGTTTGATAAAAACTTTCTCATTTCTAAATCTTTCTTTCTAAAGCAAAGTCTATTTTCTTGTCTACTTTTCCAAACACCATTTAATTTACCTTTTTCATTCTACCTTCCTTGTTTTCATATTCATTTTCTTTTAAGCACAAAAACAATCACAATTCCATCATCTTCTTTTTACCTTCTTTTCCCTTTTTAATTCTTAAATAAAGAAGAATTTTAATTTTCTTTTCAAAAACAAGAACAACAAGAACTAAGAAAGCTTCCATCACATACCCTCCCTGCGGATACGACCCATTATTACTTTTGCTACAAATGGTAGTTCAAAGGAGCACATTAACATTACAGACATATTCAGAGCTTGAACATTGACATATAGACCTGGACGGTTTACTCTAAACTTCTGCTTTTTTACCTTCGAACAATATTTTTGGCTCCATTACCGAGAGGGTGACGGTTTTTGCTAGTTTTTGGAACTAAACAAGTTTTTCTTCTCTATTGCAGGTTATAGGTTTTGGAAACAAGAAACTAAGCATTACAGTAACATATAAGTGGTCTTGGGGCTCTGCTCTAGAAAGCAATGACCAAGTACCCTCCAAGTTGTCGCGTTTTCTTGGCTTTTATCGCGTTTCCGCAGCAAGAAGGAGTTGAATACTTACAATCTTTTTGTAGGGTCGCTTGCTTTGTAAAAATTAGCTTATTGGAAGAATTGTTTCTTGTATGCCATTTCTAGGATCCTGCTAATAACCAACAGTAAAAAGCTTGTTGAAAAGTTAAAAATTGATTAGACGTTTGCATTCTAGGCACGTGTCTTTTCAATTCTTTTACTTTACTGTTGAAGAGTGTTGGAGCAAGGTGCGTGCACATAGCAAATAGAATAGAATTCATCTTTTAGTTGATTTAATCGCTTTAAGTGAATCTTATTTGCATATTCTGTACACTTTCACAAATTTATTCTAAGGGCATCACCCAAATAAACAAGATAAGGTGGGAATTTCATCACCCTTCTTTAGCCCAAAAACAACATTCCAATCACTCGCAAACCCAAGCTTAATCTAAAAATTGATAGACATTGGCCCCTAGGGATATCCAGACTCAATAAAAGATTAAATGTGGTTGAGACTTGTTTTGAATTATACTCCAGTCAAATTAGTGTCGAAGGTTAGGGATTAAGAGGTTAAACCTCGAAGATACTGTAGTTTGGCGTAATTAAGGCCCATTGCTTACGTAGGGATACGTCCCACCGTATTTTGCCCCTACCTGGCTGATAAGCTGGTGGTCTGATTCAAGCAACAACCTTCCATGGAGAATCGCCCAGTTTGGAGTCATCTATGTCCAGGTATCCTAGATAGGCTTGGTGATTGTTTTTACTTTTTCTTGATTGTTATTTTCCTTTTTCTTTTTGTCTGCTGGGTGAACATTGCTTGTGTTCTGTATGCAAGAGTGGTCCAGGGGTCCAGTTACATCAAGACTAGTTAGGAACACTCCACTTGTTGGTCCAGAGGCCCATCACTCTAGTTTTGATGATGATTAACTCATGTAGTTATAGTACTAATGATCTTGTGTTTATTTAGTCTCGAATATTTTATCAAGATCTAAGTAGGTGTTTAGCTTCAACAAAGGATTCAAAGTCAAGTTTTGGAGCTAGCACGTGTTGATTCAAGAGGTCGCGCATCAAGATCGCATCAAGTACTCAAGAAGAGTCTAGGTCATTGGACCAAGGTTTGGACCAAGTCAAGAAAGAGAAGAAGACTTTCAAGAGAAGATTTTTGAAAAGATTTTCAAGAAGACTTGTGTCATGTTTGTAAGTGTCAAGATTTTGTTTTTAGATAAAATGTAAAGGATAGATTAGTTGATGGATTGCTCAAGATCATATACACTCACATACAAGATTTATATGTGTTTTCATAAAAGAGTTTTTATTTTAGAAAATACCAGTTTGGTTTTTAAGCCTAAAAATATACATGTGTTTTATCAAAAATTATTTTAGAGCCTATTGTCAAAAGCATAGACATTTCATCATATATGTGCAGTGGATCATATCCATACACACTAAGCTTCAAAAGTGTTTAAAATATCTTGTTCTTGTATTTGGAGAAGTTTTAGAAAAATCATTTTTCAATTTGCAGATTGTTTTTGAAAAATACAGACTTTTTGTTTAAGCCAAAACTTCTATATTACAAAAATAGTTCAAAATATTTGCAATGTGTTTTGATTTTTAATTAAACATGTTTGTATATCAAAGTATATTAATGAACTTATTTTTGTAAAATTTATGAGAATTTATGGGATTTTATTGACAGTAAAAAGACCAAGTTTTAATCCCGAAAAAATGTTGGACCAGGTCTTCTGCTGGTTAATCGGACGGTCGACCGCGACAGAAGTCGGTTGACCGGTCCGGTCGACCGACGTGCACAGACGTGCACGACCTGTTTAGCTAGAGGGCCGGTCGACCGACTTGGTCACCGCCAGAGAGCTCTGCTCTCTGGATCTGGCCCCGGTCGATCAGGAGGTCGACCGGCAGAGAGCTTCTGCTCTCTGTATCTAGGCCTCGGCCGACCGGGCGGTCGACCGACAGCATGAATTCCTGCTGAGTTATCCCCAACGACTAGTTTTTGGAGCCTATTTATATTGGGCTGTTTTGGGCTGTTTTTGATAAGATTTTAAGTGAGTTTTCAAGCAAGTTTTTCTTACCTTTCTAAATGTTTATCTCCACTTGTTTTAGGGTCAAATACTTCCATATCAAAAGGAGAATTTTTCAAGAGTGTTTTGGAAAGAGATTTCTTTAGTTTTTCACCACAAATTCTATCCAAGTTTTTCTCACACATACTTTAGCTATCCATTGCTACATCAATCCTATAGGGATCTTTGTAGTGAGAGAGTTTTAGGTGATCAAAATGTTTAGATCACAAAATATTCTACTTTGTATTTGAGGAGGCAAACTTGCGAGTTCACGTTGTTTCGAGTTCTTGTAGGAGCTCGGTGCAGAGGTGCGGCCTCGGCAAGCTAGTGTGTTTGCGTGTGTAGTTCTTGTGGGAACAAGGGAGGGACTAGTCAGTCCAAGGAGTTCTAGTGTGAACTCATTGCAGGTGTTGCGGCACCGAGTGATCCGGTGGGATCAATTCTAGTGGAAATCCTTCATAGTGTTGAAGACGGGGACGTAGAGCAAGAGTGCTCGAACCTCGAAACAAATCTCCCGTGTTTGCGATTGCTCTCTCTATCTCTCACTTGTGAATATATCTTACATGCTCATATTGTTTATTTCTTTTATATGCTTGATATATTTGTGCTCTATTGGTATATGATTGGGATTATTTGCTCACACTTATATTCAACCAGGAGAGCTATAGTGGCACCAACTCTTGTCTAGAGGAATCTTGAGGAGATAGTCCAGAGCCCTTCACCGGGAATTCGGCTACACTCTTGTATTATACTCGGTGTGTTTAGCTTAATAGTTTTTAGTTTGCTTAAATAGTTTTCATTCCGCTTTAATTCATCTTTAGATTAGCTAGTCACCTATTCACCCCCTCTAGGTGATTACAAGTGGTATCAGAGCTTGGTGCTCTTGATTTAGGTCTAACAACCTAGAGTTAAATATCCTCATTTTAGCTAATCAAAATATTTATACAGACACATGAATTTCATGTCACCTCCATTGTTTGGCACAAATACCCAGCTTAATCAGAGGATATATATATATATATATATATATATATATATATATATATATATATATATATATATATATATTCAAACTTATATAATTATCTTTCGCATAAATACTAAGGCTTGCTTAGACCAAAGCACCTAACTAATCAATAATTAGATTTGTTTATCTTTTATATTTTTTTTTCTTTTTTTATAAGGCATAAGAATCTTTGTTTTTGAACCCTAAGTGTGTAAGTGTATGAAGTGTGCATATTTCTTCAAGGTAAAGATTAAGACTAAATTACTTTCACAAAATTTCTTCCTATCCTTAGAAATCAAACAAATAATCTTATTTTTGACCAAGTATAAGAAATCCTAATTATGATTTTCCTATTTCTTAAAATTGACTTAATTTCTTATAAAAAATTTGTCAAAATATTGTTTCTAGTTTCAAAAAGTTTTTAAAAGTAAAGAAAATGTTAATTTTTATTTTATTTTATTTTATTTTTTATAAAATGAAAAAAAAAAACCTAAGTTATGTTAGACCCTCCCCCACACCTATCTCATGCATTGTCCTCAATGCATGAATTAATGCATAGACGGGGACGTAGAGTAAGAGTGCTCGAACCTCGAAATAAATCTCCTGTGTTTGCGATTGCTCTCTCTATCTCTCACTTGTGTATTTATCTTGCATGCTCATATTGTTTATTTCTTTTATATGCTTGATATATTTGTGCTCTATTGGTATATGATTGGGATTGTTTGCTCACACTTATATTCAACCAGGAGAGCTGTAGTGGCACCAACTCTTGTCTAGAGGAATCTTGAGGAGATAGTCCAGAGCCCTTCACCGGGAATTCGGCTACACTCTTATATTATACTCGGTGTGTTTAGCTTAATAGTTTTTAGTTTTCTTAAATAGTTTTCATTCCGCTTTAATTCATCTTTAGATTAGCTAGTCACCTATTCACCCCCTCTACGTGATTACAAGTGGTATCAGAGCTTGGTGCTCTTGATTTAGGTCTAACAACCTAGAGTTAAATATCCTCATTTTAGCTAATCAAAATATTTATACAGACACATGAATTTCATGTCACCTTCATTGTTTGGCACAAATACCCAGCTTAATCAGAGGATATATATATATATATATATATATATATATATATATATATATATATATATATATATATATATTCAAACTTATATAATTATCTTTCGCATAAATACTAAGCCTTGCTTAGACCAAAGAACCTAGCTAATCAATAATTAGATTTGTTTATCTTTTATATATATTTTTTCTTTTTTTTTCTTTTTTTATTTTTTTATAAGGCATAAGAATCTTTGTTTTTGAACCTTGAGTGTGTAAGTGTATGAAGTGTGCATATTTCTTCAAGGTAAAGATCAAGACTAAATTACTTTCACAAATTTCTTCCTATCCTTAGAAATCAAACAAATAATCTTATTTTTGACCAAGTATAAGAAATCCTAATTATGATTTTCCTATTTCTTAAAATTGACTTAATTTCTTACAAATAATATGTCAAAATATTGTTTCTAGTTTCAAAAAGTTTTTAAAAGTAAAGAAAATGTTAAATTTTATTTTATTTTATTTTATTTTTTATAAAATGAAAAAAAAACCTAAGTTATGTTAGACCCTCCCCCACACCTATCTCATGCATTATCCTCAATGTATGAATTAATGCATAGATGCATGAAAAAGAAGAAAGGGAAGGAAATATTACCTTAAGGTGGTGGTTCCGGTGGTAGTCTGATTGGTCCACGAAATGCGGCCCAATCGACTTTGCATGGAGCTCGGAGGAACCCACTAGAAATTTCTCTAATGTAACCCACTAAAAAGGTATATACATGAATGATTTTTATTAAATATTTTACCCCATTTAATTCTAACTTTCATAATTAATTTCAGAGTCAATTTTGTCAACCATCTTGTCCCAAAATGGAGTGTGAATAGATAGAATGATTGATTGGACTTAGAAAATATGGGAACTAATACCGACTCAAAAAAGTAACTTAAGTCAAGTAAAGGTTCAGGAGTCGAGATTGGTTCGGAAAGTGGGTCCAAATCAAGAAGTTGAAACTCAAGTTCACATTCATTTTCCCACAATGGAATGTGACTTAATATTGGTAATTCAAGTTCAAGAATGACAGGTGTGGGAATCAAAATTGACTCTAAAATATTATTCAAATTGGGTAACAAAATAGGAGTCAATATTGATTCAAAAATTTGAACTGGATCACAAATTTGAGAATCTAGGTCACATTTCTTATTGAGTTCAATTTCATAAAAATGAGAACTTGCCAATTTGTCAATGGGACTTTCAAAAGTATGAAATTGATCAAGTTCAATATGCTGATCATCAAAGATGGGTGATTCAATTTTATTATGAATTGGCACAGGATCCAATGTTAACTAGGGAAAAAGATTGAAATCACGTGAAGATACCGGAATCATAGTTGAATCAGGAAGTAGAATTGAATCACTAAGTTGAGGTTCATGATCATATTCATTCTCAAGTTCTATACCAGGAAAGGAATAACTTGCCAAACTGTCAATATCATTATCAAAGTTTGGAGTTTGGGCAAGTTCAAATGACTGTGCTAAAATGGAACCTTATTTTCCAAAATAACATGACTTTTCAGCTCTAACAAAATGGTTAACGACATCAGAACTGGCCAAACGGTGAGAACGTAGAGTTTGGACCATCATATCTATGTCATGATTACGAGCGTTTTGAGCCTGAGTCATGGCTTCAAGCATCTTTTCATAGTTGATAGGTTCATCTTTTGTTCTGATTGGTCTTGAAAAGATGAAATGTTATGGTAAAATTGTGAGTCTATCAGATTTTGTGATTGTTGTTTGGACTCACACATACTCATTTCCAAATTTGATGGTTTTCTATTTTGGACTAGTGGAACTGAGTATGAATCTTGGAAATATTGTGGACAAGGTGGATAAGGAGGACAAGTTGGTTGAAAATTGGACTCGGGGGAGGTGAATCCCCACTGACTCTGTGAAGAGTTGAAATTATTCTGAAAATTATGGTTATAAGATTGGGGGCATGGGTTATATTGATTCGAATAAGACCAATCCGGCATACTACGTTGGTTAAAATTATGATATACCGGGTTGGTAATACCTGAAAAAGAGGTTGGTGTGTAATATGGATTACCATTACAATTAAAAAATTATTGTTATAAGCCATATCACACAATAAAACACAAACAAATAAGCAAACAAAGAAAAAAATTCTAACCTAAGTTAGGGTAGACCTATGACTTAGACGACTCCTAACTGGTTAGACTGTCCATGGGAGGTATAATGCAGACTTTGACCACAAGCTAATCAGCCAGGTCAGGGCAAGATTGGTGGGAGGTTATCCGTCAAAGACGTTCCTTAATTAAGTAACTACCAACCTTCGGGCTTTCGGCCCTTAATCCCCTTCCTAGATACTCATTTGGTAGGAGTCAAATTCCAACACCTTTCCCCTTAAGATAATCTCCTAATTGAATCCGAGATGTCCCTAGGGTCAATGTCTACTCATTTTTAGTTAGGCTTGGGTTAGTCAGTGAGGAGATTGTTTGTAGGCGAAGGGAGGGTAATGACTTCCCCACCTTATCTTGTTTATAGGACAAGCCCTTAAATCAATTTAGTGCAGTGTACAAGTATAAAGAAAAAAAAAAGTAACATTCAAGCAATATTTCATACAAGAATGAACCTTATACTAAATGCTATGCACACATACCTTGGCTTTAGCACTTTTCAACAGTAAATAGAAAATGAAATGAAATAGACACGTGCCTAAATGCAAAGTCTAAATCATTTTAGCATTTACAATCAACTTTTTACTGTTGTGTTAAAATGTATATATAGTGAGTCAAACAAGGAGATAAATGCTACAGAAATTTAGATTTTTAATTTAGCCAACCGGCAAAAATACAGGTTAGTAGTTCACTCAGTTTTTGCTACTGGAATGTAGCAAATCTGAGGGCTTCTGGGCCTGCTTTCTTGAGCAGATTCCAGGGCCACAACAGATATTCCTTATTGTTAAATCTGTACACCAAAAACAAAGAAGAAGGTTAACCAAAAATGTAAACTTTAAAGAGAGTAACTTACCGTCCCTCCCCGGCAACGGCGCCAAAATTTTGATTGAGTTAGGAACCTGCACACAAATACAAAGTTTCAGAACTTTTAAAACAATAGTGCAAGGTGCTCAATTCTATCGCAATAGCAAGTGGCTATGCGGGTCGTGATCCACAAGGAGGGACTAGGATAGAAGCTTTTTAGTAAGTTCTCTTTTATGTTATAAAGAATAATTAAAGTTCTTCTTTCAGTTCTTAAAAAGAAAAGTGAAAAAGAGTTAAAGTTAAATTAGGAAGAAGAAGGTAGATTAAGAAGGCGGAGAAAAATAGAAAATAGACATATACAAAGAAATCGAAATGAGTGATGAAAGAGTTGGGTGTTGTTGGTGTTGGTGATCTAAACTAAAGAAATAAAAGGAAAGAAAGAAAAGATTAAAGAAATACTTACCTCCTCTGATTGATGACTTACCTGGAACCCTTGCATGTTTTACCATACTTCGGAGGCGTTCAACGCATAAAACATAAGATCGAGCTCAATCCCCAATCGTATTACATCATCAAGACGAACAAGAATGAAATGATACGGAATCTTGAGGAGGAGAACATCATCATGTAATATCATTGGCATTCACACAAACATGGCATACTAATGCTTCTAGATTCACTTGAATGCTCATCTTAACCAAAAGAGAAAAAGTAGAAAGAAGAAGAAGAAAACAAAAGTAAAGACAAATATTAAAAAAATTACCTTTTATTGCTTGCAGAAACAATGGAAGAAAGGAGGAGGTACATCGGTGTCACTGTCAACATAAGCCTCTTTCTTACTTACATGAATCTCAATCTAACCTATGCTTACAAAGAAACAAAAATTACATAAAAAGAAAATAAAAACCTACACTACAAAGAATGGAAAAGTGGCCTAAAATCTATCTCTCTACTTGGTCGTCCATTTACAGTGAAAACCCTACCTTTCATAAGCAAAAACCCAGAGGGGAGAGGCGTGAGGAGATAAGGGGAGCAAACGCTCCCCCAACTAAAATGATAAGACCGCGGAAAGGCGAGTTTGGCCGCATTTTCGCGGCCTGGCTGTGGCCAGGTGGCCACAGCCGGGGGGTGGTACCTGGCCACAGCCGGGGGGTGGTACCTCCTAGATTCGCGTTTTAGCTTTATCTTCAACTGGATTTCTCTTTTCAGCTCTTGGATTTGACGAAACGATCTTTGACTGTTGCTTTAACCACTTGATTTAGGAAGATCCATTTTAACCGGTTTTCAACCTCTCAGATTTGCCAAGATCTGCCCTGATTTCCTAATTTCGAATTTATTCTGAATTAAATTAGAATTTGGTGGGCTTTTTGGGCTCGTTTCTCTTCCCTCTTCTTTAGTACTAGGCCTACAAATAAATTAAACAATAATTAGGAACAAGTAGAGTTTATTTTATAATAAGTATGAGAATATGATAATAAATGTGCAATCTTAGCGACCTATCAATGCTCCATCAAAGAACATTTGTCACACTTCGTCCTCTAAAATCATATTAGATTCGAAAATCTCATCTAGAATATCTTCATGAAGTTTTGAGCTTTCTGGAACTGGATGAGCAGCTAGGAAGTCTGCAAGAGCTTGGCCTTTAACTGCCTTCTGAGGAACAAAGAGCATGTCATACTGAGACAAAAAGATGGCCCACTTAGCTAATCTTGAATTTAGTGATCCTGTTTTTGTCATGAGGAGACTCAAATGATTCACTCTGGAAATGACATGCATGGTTTGGCCAACCAAGTAATGTCGCGTCTTTTCAATACAAAGACAAGAGCTAAGCGTTCCTTCTCAATAAGGTTATAGGGAGATTCAGTCCCTACCAGAGTCTTGCTCAGATAATAAATGGCCTGTTCGTGGCCCTCATCGTTCTTTTGAGCAAGTAAAGCACCGAGAGAATGGTCCATAGTTTTACATAAAGCAGGAATGGTTTTCTTGATGTGGGAGCCCTCAGACCGGAGGTTTAGTGAGGTATCTTTTAATATCCTCGAAAGACTCTTGACAGGCTTTATCCCATACAAAGAGTCACCCTTTTTCATGAGCCGGGTGAATGGTTGACAACGGCATGAGAGATTTGTGATGATCTTCTGATATAGGCCAACCTACCTTGCAGACTCCTAAGCTCTTTGAGATTCTTAGGCGGATGCATACTCTGAATAGCTTTGACCTTGTCTGGGTCGAGATGAATTCCTTTTGATGTAACAATGAATCCCAGGAATTTGCCACTTGAAACTCCCAAGAAGGATTTTGTTGGATTCATTTTCAGCTGATGGGCTCGCATTATATCGAAACGAAGGTGATTACTCTTATCGCGACTTTTGATAGCAATGTCGTCAACATAGCATGCCACAGTCTTTCGGAGGTAATCGCGGAAAATTATACTCATTGCACGTTGATAAGTTGCTCCCACATTCTTTAATCCAAAGGGCATCACGGTATAGCAGTATACCTCTTGCGGTATCCGGAATGAAGTATGCTTCTCATCCTCTAAGTACATCTTGATTTGATTGCACCCTGAAAAGCCATCCATGAAAGACATTCTCTCGAATCCGCAGGTATTGTCAATCATGACATCGGTGATGGGCAATGGGAATTCGTCTTTAGGGCAAGCTGTATTAAGATCGCGGTAGTCAATACAGATCCGAATTTTTCCGTTCTTCTTAAGAATGGGGACAATGTTAGCAACCTAATCTGGATGTTGTTCCTCCCGTATGAACCACACGCAATGAGTTTATAGACTTCAGCTTTAATAGCTTCCATAATATCGAGGCGAAATCATCGTTGTTGTTGCTTGACTGGCTTGGTGTTAGGCTTGATATTCAGACGATGCATGGCTACTTGTGGATCAAGTCCGGCATATCTTTGTAATTTCATGCAAAGACATCGATATACTCTCTTATGAGTACTATCAATTCTCCTTTCTCCATAAGTGATAAGCTTTCACTTATAATGATGGGTTTAGGGTGATCTTGACTACTCAAGTAAACCTGAATCACCTTGTTTTCAGTAGGTGGTTCGCGTTGTTCGAACCGCTTTTCCCACTAGAGATCCAGTTGCTGAGTCCATAGTTCAACATCAATAGCTTCTCCAAGCTCCAATTGATTGCTCGAAGTCATATTAACGGAGAGATTCTTGAAAATTGTTCCCACACTAACATCTGACTCCCACTCGGAGGAAGAGGCAAAGCGTGACGGGATCGGTTTGTTGTCTTCAGATCAAAACGATGTAGAAGGTGGAGGTGTAACATATCCCAACCCCTGCGTGTTTTATCATAGTAGTTTGTCGGTTTTCCTTTCGGCACAAAATTACATAAAAAATCACGTCGTCCTTTTCTGAAATTCAGGTCACTCCCACGCTGCAGGCTGTGTCCCATTTTTCTCATCATATACTGTGTTGATCGTGTATAATGGGAAATTTGCGGGGACTCTGAGTCTAAACTCGAATATGTGACCGTATACCTTCTAGTCGGGCTCTACCGAATACTATCATTTATTGACTTCTTTTGGAAGGAGGGATCACGAAGACAGACCCTTTCACACATTCTACAGATGTACTTGGTATGCTTGGTTTATGCAAGGGCATATGTAAAGAGCTATTGATGATAGATTCAAGCAATTTGACACTCGCGGGATAATCAAAGCTAACATTATCATTAATTACCAATTCATCATCATCCTCAGAGGGATTATTACATGCGGGATTATTGAAACATGCAATTGGTTCACCAACCGAAGTAGCTAGCATGTCTCCTTCAGACTTTAAATCTGCCTCGTTGCCACTGTTGTCATTGTCAGGCAATGGTTCTTTTGATATTTTACCGATTTCCTGATATAGAAGAGCAGCAGTAAAGTATTTTTTCCCCCTTTGAATGGTTGTTTCTTAGCGAACACCATTCGTACCGTTGCATCATCTTCCACGTATTTGAAGCATTGGTGCAGGGTAGAAGGAACGATCCAGTTAGCATGGATCCAAGGTCGTCCTAGCAACAAATTGTATAACATGTCGGCATCAATGACATAACACGTCACTTTTGATTTCAGGTTCCTGATTCGGTAATGGAGTCGAATCTTTCCGAGTGGGTGACTACTGCCTGCGTTAAAACTGTATATCGTAGTAGTAGTTGCAGACAACCGATACAGCGGTATGCCAAGGAAGTAGAGGAGCCTTTTCGGAATAATACTGAGTGCGGACCCTGGATCAACGTGTACTTTTTCAATGCATGTCGAGCCGATGTATCTAGAATAGTACAAAGGTCAATCGCATTTGTTATCCTTAAGGAGCATGTCTTTAGCTATGAAAGTAATAGCTGGTACTTTCAACTGTACATGATGACATTCAGAACACGAGGGTTGGGTGTTGTCTCTAGGGATTTCAGGCATATGTGTCACAAATGATTCTAAATTAGCCAGTGCATCCCTAAGTGCCTCTCTTGTCTCTTTCGAGAGGCGAAGCAGCTCGTGTATGGTGATACAAGCTGGTATATTAGTCAGCTGGCCAATATGTCAAAGCGAAAAGGGGCGTCGAATCGCGGGCCTGAAGGTTTCTTCAGGATATGGTCAAACCAGACCTCTTTTTGCTTCTGTTTTCCCGAGGTCAGGACTGGGCTGGAATTGGCACTTGTACTGATGTCATTTATTGTTGTGTCTCGTCAGTAATTTTCTCATATTGTTTCAAATATGATTTTCCTGATCGAGTATCCGTTGGCTAAGGTACATCAGCCTACACTGTGCAAGCATGCCTCTCACTTTTAGAATCGCTAAGAGAATCTGTTGTCACATTGTCGTCATCCTGCAAGAAAGAGATAACGTCGAAGGATTTGCCCTTCGACTTGGAATCTCACTGTTCATCTTGGGCGAGGTCGGGTGTATCCATATGATTTCCCCCGTTTTCAATATTGAGGGAACAAGATCTTTAATCTCTTGCTGTTTTGCTGAAAGATGATTTATCTCTAGTCGTGCCTTAGGGATTGAAAAAGACCCATCAGGAACAGTGACTTTTGGGGTCTTACCGAACTCGAGAGTCACCATGTTTGCAGTGACTTTCTTTTGTTCTGATTTCAAAGTCAGAACCACAGCATCGACCAAAGCCTGAATTTTGTCATTGAGGACAAAGCACTTGTTAGTAGGATGATGAACCATCCTATGAAAAAGACAATAATTGGGATCATTGGTGCGTCCTACTTCATTAGGGTGTCGAGCCTCTGGCAGTTTCAATTTATTCCCTTTGTTGAGTAGATGGAATATTGTAACCTCCTGCTCGTCTTTGAAGGAGTACTATTTTGGAGGAAACTTAAACTCCTAATTATTGACGACGCTCTTCTTGGTCTTCGGAGGAACGTCCCCTGACAATTCAACAGACATAGTCTCTTTCCATTTAGCTTGGGAAGATTGTGCCATGTCGCCGCGCCCTTTATTATTCATACCCTATTTGCCTTTAGAAGTAGATGGTTCAAACTTTTTAGCCGATTTTTTTGGCTCTTTCAGCTTGTTCAACTAATTTTTTCTACGTATGGGCTTTGACAGCTCCCATACGAATCTCCACTTGGTCCTAGAAATTATGCCTACATGTCTGCATAAGCATAGGCAATGGCCTGCTGGGTACATCAGAGATAAGTTTCTGAATCGCTCAATGTAGTCACGGACATATTCTCCTTTCCTCTGCACGGTGAAGAGGAGTTTATCCATGGTTACCTCGGTATCATCCTCGTAAAAATGAGAAAGGAATCGAGTCTCTAAGTCAATCTAGGAATTGACAGAGCCTGGAGGAAGGCTTCGGAACCAGTCAAATGCTACCCCCTTCAAGGTACCAATGAACAGTCTGGCCATGAGAGCATCGTTATCTATAATGTTACCAGTCTGAGACCGGAAGTAATAGATATGCTAGTTTGGCGAGCTCTTAACATCATACGTATGTAACGTAGGTGGTTTAAACTTTGGCAGGTATGGTACTGAGTCCCACTCCAGTGGATAAGGACGAGTCATGCCTGCCTTCTTTAGTTCATCCCTCTGTGCTAGGGATGCGATCTAAGCTTGGATACCTTTAAGAACTTAAGTATCGATAGAAGAACTTTTCTTCGACTTCTCAGTCTTAGGTTGCTCATCTTCATTATGCTCTTCCTCATTATGATTACTCCCAGTGTCATTGTTATGTTGGTTAGCGAGGAGTTGAGCGAGCATCAGTTGAATATTGTTCAAGGCTTCTTACTGGGCCTTGGAAGTTTGCTCTTGAGCTTCCATCCGTCGGCGGAGGTCATCATTATCGTGATCGGTCATATGCACTGATACTCTGCCCGTTCGCACCGAGCTGACCGTTGCTGAAGAGGCATACCCACTAACTTTCCCTTCATCATCAGACCATTGGAATAAACTTTTTAATGGTTCTGGTGATATTACGCCAGTCAAAGAGGATGGCTGCTCATAATTGTAGGGTATTGTCACCCTAAATCTGGTGCTTCGGAACACACCTTCCTCCCCTACCTAGACTTGGCCTAAGCCAGGGCTATAGTCCAAGTCTGGAGAACTGAATGAAGGAGAGTTAGCACCACGCAGTGCTCGTCTGCCCCTACACGGTTCACGACCCCTTCCTATTATATTGACGGATGCAGAGGGCAGATCTGGTAGATTCACGATTTGTTCCTTTTGTGATGCTTGGGAGGAGCTCGCACTGATAGTCGATTAAAAACTGACAGTCAGTTTGGAAGGGTAGTGGGCACTGGTCCTAATCGACAGTGGACTAAATGGACCATCACCAACTGATATCCTACTTGTTCACAACAAGAGGGAGAAGTATAGAGTACTTCTAACTTCTGCCTGTTAGTTAGAAACTTTCGAAGATCAGGATTAATCGAGCTTAAGTGATCCAGTGCAGAGACCAGAGCGGATTGAGCACTGGTCTGTTCAGGTGATTTTGAACACCTTTTTTGCTTATAGCTCTATTTGCAGGGGAGGACTTAGCACCAGAAGGCTTTGGAAACGAAGCACAGGACGATGCCTCGTTCCTTGCATTACTGCAGAGGCAATTAGCACTGCATAGTGTTTTAGTTCCAGCTTCGTGGCTGAGAACTCTGGTAGCACCCTTAGGCGCTGAAGCTACATAAGCACTACTATCAGCACCCAGGGATGGTCCCTTAACTTTGCTCCGAAGAGTGGACTTAGTGCTGGAAGATTTTTGAGAGCAAAGTTATAATGCCTTGGCTTTTAGCACGCTGTGCTGCTTTGTTTTTGGTCTTGTAGTGAAGGTGGCCAACACTGCTAAGTACTTCAGCTCTAGTGTTGCGGCTGAGAACTCTACTGATACCTTTAGGTACTAGCGCTGCGTTAGCTACGCCATCAGTAATTTCGCCTGTGAGAGCGAAGTTGACACTACAGGTCACTGTTCAGGGATTGTGCGAAGGCAGAGATACCAATTTAGCCTTGCGGCTAATAGTCTCGGCAATGCTGCCAAACTGTATAGGCATTTTGCCTTTGTCTTCGCGTGATAGGCGAAGTTGCACTGGAAATTCGCCTAAAGTTGTACACGGAGCTTTCAGCTTTGGCCGCCACATCTGTTTGGTAAGCGAAGTGATAGGTAGTGAAAATTGCATATTTTTCAATACATTTACTATCACATTTTCATATTTATTCCTATAATTCTGCACATTTACTAATATTTTATTATTTATTGTGTGCAGGCCTTGAGAAATAAAAATAAAGGAATAAAGCCTTAAAAGAAGCCCAAAAGCCCATGTTTCAAGCCCAATGCAAAAGTTGCAATTATCACATGTCAAAATTGCAATTACTAATGGCAATAGTTGCAAATACTAAAAGAAGAGGGAAGGATAGACTTCTATTCAACCCTAAATACTTGCAGGATGAGGATAAAAGCCAAAGAAGGATAACAAATTCGTTGTTAAAACATATTGGAAGATTTGGATTTAGGGTAACTTGCTCCCAAGTTATCCCAAAAATCCAAAATAAAGAGTCGAGATACAACTTCCAGAAGGCTGAACCCAGATGGACGGACCAGAGGAGGCCACGCGCGAAAGCGCGTGGTCAGCCGACACAACTTGGCCGCAGAAACGCAGCCCAAGCCGCGTTTTCGCGGCATTCCTGACTTATCTGGCCACCAGTTTTCGTGGAGGAGTCGTTCTGGGACTCTACTTCCTTCTGCACCTATAAATACCCCTGCAGAGCAACCGAGAAGGGCGTCCAGCGAAGTACAGGGCCAAATCTAGGGTTTTAGGCTAGGTTGTAACTTAGTTTTTATTTTTCTTTTGTAATCTTTATTTTTTAAGAGGGAGAGGCGTATGTTGAGAGTGACACCGATGTACCATCCTCTTTTCTTCCATTGATTAAAGCAATAAAGGTAATATTTTTTATGTTCATTGTTTTACTTTCATTTTCGTTTTCTTTCCTTTTCTATTTTATCTCTGTTGGTTTTTGATGAGCATGCAAGTGATTTCCGAAGCACAAGTATAACAAGTCTTTGTGAGTGCCAACGATACTTCATGGAGATGTTCTCCTCCTCAAGGTCCATATCACTTCATTCTTGCCCTGCTTGATGATATAATGCGAATAGGGGACTGAGCTCGATCCTATGATTTATGCATTGAACGCCTCCGAAGTAAGGTAGAACATGTAAGGTTTTCACGTATTTCATCAACCAAACTAAGGTAAGTGTTTCTTTTATTTTTTTCTCTTTTCTTTTATTTCTGTAGATTAAGTCACCAACACTTCATCTTCCAACTCTTTGTTTTCCAACTCATTGTAAATACCACTTCTATTTCTCCATCTTCTTAACCTACCGCTTTCTTCCTAACCTAACTTTAACAACTATTTTCTTATTTTCCTTTTAATAACTAAAAGAAGAAATTTTTAGAGAACTTACTTAAATACTTCCATCGCTAGTCCCTCCCTGAGGATCACGATCCGCATAGCCATTGCTACAGCGGATTAGAATTAAGCACCTTGCACATCTTTACTTCTAAATCTAATATTTTATTTTTGTGTGCAGGAAAAACTCAATCAAAATTTTGGCGCCGTTGCCGGGGAGGGACGGTAAGTTTATCTTTAAAAAAAAATTTATTAACTAATTCTTTTATTCTTTCTGTTTGCAGGTTTGGAGAACAGGAAACAGCAGGAAGGACATATAGCAACTTTGTGTCTCTGCCCTCGAAGTCAGAGCAACAAGGCCTACAAAGAGCCGCGGTTCCGCGGCAAGAGCCGCGATTCCGCGGCAGAAGCCGCGTTTCCGCGGCCTGAGTAGTTCACTACTCACCCTATTTACTGCAGGTTGCTGAAAGTTGCAAATCTGATTATTGCTCTGTTATAATTTGTTCTGTGATAAACCTGTACACTGCTAATAAACCAACAATAAAATACTTGTTGAAAAAGATAAAAAATTGATTAGACGTTTGCATTTTAGGCACGTGTCTTTTCAATTCATTTATTTTTACTGTTGAAGAGTGCTGGAGTAAGGTACGTTCGCATTGCATGTAGAATAGGACTCATCTCTTGGTTAATTTTCATTGCTTTGAGTGAATCTTATTTACATATCTTGTACACTTGCACAAACTTATCTTAAGGGCACTAACCCATAACAAGATAAGGTGGGAATTTAATCACCTTCCTTGGCCCAAAAATCATATTCCAAGCACTCACTAACCCAAGCCTAACTAAAAATTAGTAGACGTTGGCCCTAGGGACATCTCGGACTCAATTAGGAGATTATCCTAAGGGGGGACAGTGTTGGAATTTGACTCCTGCCAAATCATTGTCTAGAAAGGGGATTGAGGGCTGAAAGCCCGAAGATTGGTGGTTATTTAATTAAGGAACGTCTTTGATGGAAAACCTCCCACCAATCTTGCCCTGCCTGGCTGATTAACTTGTGGTCAAAGTCTACACCCTACCTCCCGTGGACAGTCTAACCAGTTAGGAGTCGTCTAGGTCATAGGTCTACCCTAACTTAGGTTAGAATTTTTTTTTTTTTTATTTGTTTGTTTTCTTTTTTCTTCTTTGTTTGTGTTTGTGTGATATGGCATATAATAATAATTTTTCCAATTTTAATCCATATTACGCACCATCCTCTTTTTCGGATATCACCAACCCGGCATATCATAACTTTGACCAACCTAGTGTGCCGGAATTGTCTTATCCGAATGACTATAACCCATGCCCCCTATCTTATGACCATAATTTTCATACCGCTTTCAACTCTTCACAGAGTTCATGGGGTTTCACTTCCCCCGAGTCCAATGTTCAACCAACTTGTCCTCCGTATCCACCTTGTTCACAATATTCCCAAGATTCATACTCAGATCCACCCATTCAGAATAGAAAACCATCTATCTTGGAAATGATGAATATGCATGAGTCCAAGCAACAATTTCCATCAATCTTAGACATGATGATGCGTGAGTCCACCGACTCACAACTTCATCACGATTGTCCCAACTACACTTCCTCTTTTCAAGTCCAATCACAAAATGATGCACCAATCGACTATGAAAAGATGCTTGAAGCTATGACTCAGGCTAGATTAGCTCGTGATCATTAAATAGATATGATGGTTCAATCTTTACGTTCTCACCGTTCGGCCAATTCTGATATCGCTAATCATTTTGTTAGAGCCGACGAGCCACATTATTTTGGACAATAAGATTCTACTTCAGTACCATCATTTGAACTTACCGAAACTCCAAATTTTGATAGTTTGGCAAGTTATTCCTTTCCTGAAATAGAACTTGAGCATGAATATGATCATGATCCCCAATTTGATGATTCAATTTTACTTCCTGATTCAATAATGACTCCGGTGTCTCCACCTGATTTTACTTTTCCCGAGTCAACATTGGATCCTGTGCCAATTCATCATGAAATTGAATCACCCATTTTTTATGATCATATTGAACTTGACCAATTTTATAATTTTGAAAGTCCCATGGATAAATTGACAAGTTCTCATTTTTATGATATTGAACTCAATGAGGTATGTGACCTAGATTCTCAAATCTGTAATCAAGTTCAAATTCCCGAATCAATATTGACTCCTGTTTTGTTACCCGACTTAGGTAATCTTTTAGAGTCAGTTTTGATTCCCACACCTATCATTCCTGAACTTGAATCACTAATATTGAGTCACATTCCATTATGGGAAGATGATTGTGGACTTGAGTTTCAACTTATTGATTTGGACCCACTTCTTGAACCTAACCCGACTCCTGAACCCTTACTTGATTTAAGTTTCTTTCCTGAGTCGGTATTCGTTCCCGTACTTATGACGTCCAAGTCAATCATTCCATCTTTTCACACTCTATTTTGGGACAAGGCGGTTGACACAATTGACTCTGAAAGTAATTATGAAATTTGGAAATTTGATGGGGTGAAATTGTTAAAAAATGACCATACATACATTTTAGTGGGTTATACAAGAGAAATTTTTGGTGGGTTCCTCCAAATACTACATTATCTTGATTGGGTAGTAACGATTGGCCCAATTAGACCACCACCGGAACCACCACCTTGAGGTAACTTCTGCCTCCCCTTCTTCTTTTTCATGCATACATTCATACATTGAGAACAATGCATGAGATAAGTGTGGGGGTAGGCTTTACTAACATACTAACATAGGTAGAAACTAACAAAAATTTGCTAATAAAAAAAATTTTATAAAAAGGACAATATTTTGACTTATCTTTTGAAAGAAATCTAAGTTAGTTTTAAGATTTAGGAAAATCATGGTTAGGATTTCTAAAAACTTGATCAAAATAAATAAATTATTTAATTTTTAGGTATAGGAGGAGAAATTGAATAATTAATTAGTCTTGATTTTTACCTTAATAAAATGTGCATACCTAATGCATATCTAGGATTCTAAGACAAAGACCCTTGTACCTCACAAAAAAAAATTTAATTTAAAAAAAATCTCTAATTAAGTTGGATACATGTGCCTCGAGAAGCATAAGTATTCACGCCTAAAGGTGAGTTTATAAATAAACGTCCTTAGTTTTGTGGCCTAGTTCACTCGAATTTGAGTCTGTGGGGTGTTTTCTCACCTGGTGCCCTAAAGCCGACCGGTTTGGGAGTCATTGACTTTAAGTTCGCTACATGGATGGATTAGAAAGCCTAAGAAAACTGAGAAATATTATATATGTATTAACACATCTAATAGTCAATTAGTTAGGTATGAGGGCCTCAAGAAGCCTTGATACTTACACGAAAGAAAATTAGATGAGTTATATATATTAAAAAAAATCATAATAATAATAAAGAGGCATGAAAGTCCAAGTTAAGGAATTCCTAGATTCACAAGGGTGCATATGACTTTTGGTAACGAAAAAAAGACTATACTAAAATTCAATTTTGATCCTTACCTAAAATGGATAACAATTTACTTTATAAAGACTAAGTTTAAGAATGAATAAAAATGATAAACCCTAAAATTTATAGACTACTTAGTCTCTTCAAACGTATTTCAAATATTTTCCTTTTTATGGATTTTGTGGGTGTGATCCGCTGAAAACCCTCACAAGACAACACTCGTCCTTTAGGGTAACCTAGGGGTTTAACGGTTTGTTGCACATGCCAAGTGCAACCGTAATTCCTACGAAAGTGAGTTATCTAGATTAGTTTTTCTTTTTCTTTTTGATTTTTACTCGAGGACGAGCAAAAAGATAAGTGTGGGGGTGTGATAGGTAGTGAAAAGTCCATATTTTTCAATACATTTACTATCACATTTTCATATTTATTCCTATAATTCTGCACATTTACTAATATTTTATTATTTATTGTGTGCAGGCCTTGAGAAATAAAAATAAAGGAATAAAGCCTTAAAAGAATCCCAAAAGCCCATGTTTCAAGCCCAATGCAAAAGTTGCAATTATCAAATGTCAAAATGAGAATTACTAAGGGCAATAGTTGCAAATACTAAAAGTAGAGGGAAGGATAGACTTCTATTCAACCCTAAATACTTGCAGGATGAGGATAAAAGCTAAAGAAGGATAACAAATTCATTGTTAAAAGATATTGGAAGATTTGGATTTAGGGTAACTTGCTTCCCAAGTTATCCAGAAAATCCAAAATAAAGAGTCGAGATACAACTTCCAGAAGGCTGAACCCAGATGGACGGACCAGAGGAGGCCATGCGCAAAAGTGCGTGGTCAGCCGACACAACTTGGCCGTGGAAACACGGCCCAAGCCGCATTTCCGCGGCATTCCTGACTTATCTGGCCACCAGTTTTCGTGGAGGAGTCGTTCTGGGACTCTACTTCCTTCTGCACCTATAAATACCCCTGCAGAGCAACCGAGAAGGGCGTCCAGTGAAGTACAGGGCCAAATCTAGGGTTTTTGGCTAGGTTGTAACTTAGTTTTTATTTTTCTTTTGTAATCTTTATTTTTTAAGAGGGAGAGGCGTATGTTGAGAGTGACACCGATGTACCATCCTCTTTTCTTCCATTGATTAAAGCAATAAAGGTAATATTTTTATGTTCATTGTTTTACTTTCATTTTCGTTTTCTTTTCCTTTTCTATTTTATCTCTGTTGGTTTTTGATGAGCATGCAAGTGATTTCCGAAGCACAAGTATAACAAGTCTTTGTGAGTGCCAATGATACTTCATGGAGATGTTCTCCTCCTCAAGGTCCGTATCACTTCATTCTTCCTCAGCTTGATGATATAATGCGAATAGGGGACTGAGCTAGATCCTATGATTTATGCATTGAACGCCTCCGAAGCAAGGTAGAACATGTAAGGTTTTCACGTATTTCATCAACCAAACTAAGGTAAGTGTTTCTTTTATTTTTTTCTCTTTTCTTTTATTTCTGTAGATTAAGTCACCAACACTTCATCTTCCAACGCTTTGTTTTCCAACTCATTGTAAATACCGCTTCTATTTCTCCATCTTCTTAACCTACCGCTTTCTTCCTAACCTAACTTTAACTACTATTTTCTTATTTTCCTTTTAATAACTAAAAGAAGAAATTTTTAGAGAACTTACTTAAACGCTTCTATCGCTAGTCCCTCCCTGAGGATCACGACCTGCATAGCCATTGCTACAGCGGATTAGAATTGAGCACCTTGCACATCTTTACTTCTAAATCTACTATTTTATTTTTGTGTGCAAGAAAAACTCAATCACGAAGCTTTAGGTTCGCAGGGAACCTGGCTAGCCTTGCGTGAGGTACTTTTAGCCTCAGTTGAGGCTGAGAGGCGTTGGGACGAGGCTCGTCTAGTTGCTTGCCCGGCTAAGGCTGGCTTCTGCTCTGAAGCCTTATCCATAGAGATCTTCCTGTGCTTCTGAGCGTGGAGCACTGGACTACACTCAGAGAGCAATTCATCAAATTTTTCTTGGTCGAAATGAATGACCAAGTTTTCAAAGATGATGGACTCAAGACTCTGACCGTTGCATTGCGACATTGTCTCCTTGTTGCGCTAGAAGACCGAACTCCCCAACGGAATCGCCATCTTGTTTTTCATTAATTTGGAAAAGGGAAAACTTACAAAAAAACTCGAGTAGCAAAATTACAAGTACTTTTTACAAGTAATAAAAATAAGAATACAAGTAGATATCCTCTGAGATTTCTGGGAAAGTGTGCCAGTAGGAATCTGATCAGCGCGCGATCACTTTATCCTTTTGACGATGCAATCGATCTGACAATCACACTGCCTCCTGATAGGATTTCCTTCTCGCTTGGTTATGAAAACCAAAGATTTGGAAGCAGGAGAACCAAAGAACCCTCTTTGCAAAGAATCTCTTCTGAAAATTTGTGGCCAATCTCCTCTCTGTCCGTCCTTTTTCCTCCCTCTCCTTGCTTTGACTAAACAAGGGACCATTTATAGCAAACGTGCGGTGTAACTGCCCTTGAATTCAGCAAAGTAGAATCAGTTTTAGCTTCGCGCGAGGCTGCAAATAACCTTGCAGCGAAGCTGCTTATGAGCTTCTAGCGAAGCTAGAGAGTGTTCGTGCGAACTCCTCCCTGCGGTTGAGGCTTAATTGTCTCCACTTAATGTGGGACGAAGTGGACGGATGTAACCGCCACTTAAAGTAGCGTTAATCTCACTAAATTAGTGAGGTTCACCCATTAATCCCTCATGGGATTTTGAAACGGTCAATTCGATGACCTGGCAAAGCTCACTGCGGAGCTAAATCATGCGAAGCTAAGACTTGGCTCATAACTTCAGGCGGAGTTACTTTTAGAGCCTCGTGCAAAACTAAAACTCAGCCCATAGTGGAGCTATAACTCAGCCCATTAGCGGAGCTAAACCAGCTAGGGATAAGGCTTCTAGCGCGAAGCTCCTAGATCAGCCTCTGGTGGGGCTAAATGGAAAACTTCAGGTGAAGCTGTTAGTTCCATGCGGAGCTATGAAGCTTACCTTGGACTCATGCCAGGCTAAGAATTGAGCTAACTTAGTGTCTTAGGCCTACTTAGGTCTCTCCAAAGATAACTTTGGCTTACTATCTGCTTTACTGGATAAGTAATGTCCATATTGCTGCCTTGTCTCTAGTCATCAGCTTGTCTTTGACTTATCTTTTGTAGATGTCGATAAGTTAGACGTCGTTCAAGCCAGTTGAAGATGAATGCTGGAGTTCTACCCTTTTAGAGTGTCAACAGTGAGAAATGAAGATATTCGTACTAAGATAGGTGTAGCCTCTATAGAAGAGAAGATGAGACAAAACCGCATAAGATGGTTTGGTCATATGTGACGTAGACCTACAGATGCGCCAGTCCAGCGAGTAGAGCATATCAATTTAGGGCAAGTTAAAAGAGCGCAGGGGAAACTGAAGAAAACATGAATAGAGGTAATACGACAAGATATAGAGGCTAAAGGTCTTAGTGAAGGCATATTGCTCGATAGGAATGAGTGGAGAATGCTGATCTATGTGCCCGATCCGACGTAATTCTCTTTTGGTTCATGTAGCCTACCCCCAAATACTTGGGACAAATGGCTTATTTGTTGTTTGTTGTTGTAGATGCATGTATTTTATTATGAAATTTTATTTTTAAATGGTTGCTAAAATTCAAAAATTGAATTATTTGAAAATATTAACCACCCAAAATTAAATAAATAGTAAAAATTACTTTCTTATTTAACTTATCACTAAATAATAACATGTCAAGTCTCTAATTAATTCACGCAATATTTAAACCATGAACTTTACCCAGAGCCGATTGCAGTTATGGAAATTCAGATTCCAATGATATCAGGCAAGTACACATACTCCCTCTCCTCTGTGTCCTTTTGTTAGTTTATAAAATTTCTTTAAAAATCTCAATTTTCATATCTTTCCCTGATCATGTGTATCATAGACATGCATGCGTAGGATGTCTGTGACATAAATGATTATTCAAGTATAACTTTAAATTAGTAAATATTGTACAAGTAAGTTAACGTCACACTATGTCATGATTAATATTTTATGATTATGTCTAAATCCTAAAACACTAGCATCACTTATACTATTATGCATTTGTCGCTCGATGTTGCCATCGTGTTCTATTTTCTTGAAATTTTGAGATGTATTGTAATCATTATTTGACACTGATACTCTTGATACTGATCCCTGATCCTGTCACACTAAGTCACACATTATCTTGCATTTATATTGATTAATAAAATTAAACAAACCAGTGTTACTAGGGGAGTCTGTAGCAGGAAAAATCCAAGGAGGTATGCTTTGAAGGGCGACCCCCTGTGGGTTTGGATGCCACACGTAATCTTGTTATTTATGCGGGCTCCTGTTATTACATGTTACATGGTACCTGAGTACAGTGAGTTGTTTCTCCCTCCTATTAGGATCTACTAACGCATCACTTGTTTGTTATGTAGTTGTTCTGTGAGATGAGCCACAGGATGGTTACATTAGTTAGGGTAAACATACTAGACTTAGAATTATCATTTATAATATGGAAAATATTAACTACATGATGTTCCTGAACTTGCCATATTGTTCTTAACTTGTGATCTTGTGTTATTCTGACCTGATGATTATGATATATGACATTACTCATCCAGGGTACTTCATGCTCATTATATGCATGTCATAGTATACATTCATGACTTTGTTACTCTCGCCGGTATATTTCCTTTCAGTTTATATTTTGTCAGATTTATAATTCATTGATTCCAGTGCTCTACTTATATTGCCCTTTACTTTCACACTTTTATATTATTGCTTCCTCTTTTCGTGTGTGCACTTGCTGGTTCACTTCTGATGGACCTTAATTTTTCAGCATGAGAGCTTGAGGGGACTGACGAGCCACTGTTCGAAGGAACCCAGGAAGACTATCAGGCATGAGTCTGACGTTTCTTGTCTTATGTATTTTGGCATTTTGTCTTGTTATGATGTCCTAATGATAAAATTGTATCTTCTTTTATTTCTGCTTTGTTATGTTTCAAATCTTGTATCCAGACAAAGACTATTATAGATATATATCTTTTATGTGAAATGAAACTTCTGGTTGTCTTTTGTACATGTGTGCGAGAATTTGGCTCCTTCATTACAGTGTTAAGGTATTCATGGGAGAGATTTCCCTCTTCGTGAGTATCTTTTGGCCATCACACTTATCTGTATTCCGTATTTTGGAAAGCGGGGCGTGATAACTTTCCTCATTCTCATTGATCAATTCACTCATTATTGAGTTTAACCTACTGAAAGGCCGGGTAACAGAATTTTGAGTCTGAATCATGTCTTTCATACTCTTTGCAATTGGTTCTTCTTGAAAAGGTGATTATGTAAGTTGGTTTTGAAAATTATGTTGAAGTCGTGAGTCCATTAGATTTTACGATTATTGCTCGGACTCACGCAAGAGTTCCATATTCATTTTCAAGATGGATGGTTGTTCATTTTGAATCGGTGCGACTGGAAAATATGAGTGTCATCTCTTGAAAATTTAGTTGAGATGATGATTCCAACATATTTTGAAATTGTTGCGCTGTTTAAAAGACTTTCAAACTCTTTTTTAGCTCAGATTTTTCTTCAATTAGATGTTCTAGAAAAGGAGTATATGGAGTTTGATGTGGGAAGGATTGTGAATGAGCAAATTTTGAATTTATTGTTGGGACTCAAGCATGGCTTCCATACTCCTTTTCAAATCGAATTTTTCTTCAGAGGGTGGTTCTAAAAAAGGAGTATAGTAAGTAAAATCGAGGAATGAATTTGAAAATTGTGGACAAGATGGTTGAAAATTTGACTTGGGTGAGGTGAATCCCCATGAACACTGTGAAAAGTAGAAATTATTTTGAAAATATTCGTTATAGGATTAGGGGTATGAGTCATATTGAGTCAGATAATCCCAATCCGGCCTATATGGTTGGTTCAACTTTTACATAGTCGGGTTGGAGTTGTCCGAGTCAAATGAGGTCAGGTGAAATATGGATTCATATTAGGATTGAAAGAATTATTATTAAAATCCATTTCATAAACAAACACAAACAAAAAAAAGCAAGCAAACAAACAAAAAAGAAAGAAAAAAAGCAAAATCAAGCCTATATTAGGGTTGACCTAGACCTAAACGACTCCTAACTGGTTAGACTATCCACGGGAGGTACATTGTAGGAATCTAACAACAAGTTAATCGGTCAGGTAGGGACAAGATCAGTGGGAGGTATCCGTGCCGGAGCAACGGACCTAATTATGCCAAACCACTGTTCTTCGAGGTGTCGCCTCTCAGTCCCCAACCTTTGACACCGATTTGACAAGTGTCAAATTCTATCAACTTCCCCCTTAGGTCAATCTCTTAAATGAGTGTGAGATGTCCATGGGGCCAACGTGTAGCAAATTTGATTTAGGCTTGGGTTCTATGAGTGGGGAGGTGATTTTTAGGCTAAGGGAGAGTAATGACTTCTCCATCTTATGTTGTATCGGGTTATGCCCTTAAGTTTAATTCATGCAAGTGTGTAATATAGACCCAAAATAAACACAAAAAAGCGAGTAAATCACTCAAGTGTTTGTCCTAAAGCTATATGCAATGCAATATGTACATCTCCGTCAAGATTACAACAACAGAAGAACAAAATACAGTATATTAGAATTGAAATTGACATTTGCCTAGATGCAAATGTCTAAATCATTTTAAAGCATGTAATTTTCATATTTTAGTTCTTAATTATTATAGTGCACATGTAATCTAAACAAAAAAATAGCAGTAGAAGATATCAATATACAAAGATTTGCCCAACCACATAATAATTTTTGAAGCACTTGCTCCCTGCTTTCTTGAGCACGGAGACGCAAGCAAGTGTGGACTTCTGCAATGCTAAAAATTTGATCTGCTCACCAAAAATAAAAAAGAAAAGTTAACAAAAATATGAGATCAAACCGTTCCTATCCTCGGTAATGGAGGAAAAATTTTATTAGGGGAAACCGTGCACGAAATGTGTCATTTTGAAATCAAGAGTTAAAGTATATGTGCTTTGGCTTCCTCAATACTTCTGTTCTAGCATAGAGGCTAAAACGGGTCAAATTCACAGGAACGGAAAGCAATAGAAGCTTTCACGGTATGTTCACGTGTGTGTTAAAGTTTCTTCTATGTTTTAAAAAATGAAAAGAAAAGAAAACAAAGAATGAAAAGAGAAGAGTATGGGAGGAAACAAAGGTAGAAACATTGAAGAGAAGATATTTGTGGTTTTTGAAATTATTCCTAAAACAAAGTAAAAAGAAAAAAAGCTCATGGCTACGAACTACTAATGGCTCATTAACCATGCTAACCTCTTAGTGATAGTTGTCTCACATGTATCCTTGGCCATCACTAGCCCTTGGTTCAAGAGCATTTCAAAGCATGACCCATAAAATCACTTTCACATCCAACTCAACAACAAGTGCAAACTACACTTATATCATCAAAATTATACTAAAACAAGCATGAAATAAAGTAATGTTAGCTTCTTAGAGAGTTAGATGCTAGAGTTTTAGAATCATCATCATGAGCCATCAATGGCTCTTGCAAGAGCAAGGCCAATTAGAGGCTATTAGATTCATGTGGATTATCAAGGAGTTAGCAAGTTAGTGGTTAGTTGTCATGAGAGAAAAATTAGTTAAATATGTAAAGAGTTAGAGAAGAAGCAAATATAGATAAAGAAGAACCTTTCATAGAGTGCCACCCTCCATTACAAGATCTTTCTCTTCTATCGTATGATCCTCTTTTTTCTATTACATGATCTATAAAAATGAAAATACAAAAGAAGAAGAAGAAGAACAAAACTACCCTAAGGAGAAGAAATCTACCCTAAAAATCCTCTACAAAAATCTAAAAAACCCAGGGTATTTATAAGCTAAGGTGGCACCAAGGAGTGTCACGGGGCCACGCCTCGAATCTCGACGCGGGACTCCATGGTACGACCGAGGAAACACGGTCTTGGTTTGTCCCCCTATCAGTATGTGCTATTTGTTTCTGGATATGTGCACCTGGTTTTGACAAATCCTCCTTCCAAAGTCAATGGCTATTTTTATATGCTTTAAATCACAAAATAAATGAAATTTTGGGCCTTTTCTTCATTCCACACCATGGACCAAGGAACATACAAGAGAGGTGTTATTAACAGAATTTAATATTGAATAAATATGAAGATGTGGTATGAAATATGCAATTTTGGAGACTATCACTGATCCGACTGAACATTGGTGACATTATATGCATGATGTTAACATTGAAGCAATGACAAAGTTGAAAACTTCAGTTTTAGTTTTGTCACTCTTCTCATGGTCAAGTTACCACTACACCTCTAATTAAAGATTCACCCTGGTCAACTAGATAGATTAGGGTTTGAGATCCAAAATGCTTGAGAGAGTGCCAAATAAAAGCTTCCTCATTCAATGGATCACTTCACGGCTGATCAACGCTAAGCCGACCGAATATTTATGACGTAATGATGCATGATTTCAATATTGAAGTAATGACAAAGTTGAAAACTTTGATTTTAGCTTTGTCACTCTTCTCATGATCTAGTTAACACTACACCCTGATCGAATATTTACCCTGATCAATCAGATGGATTAAGCTTTGAGATCTAAGATGCTTAGGAGAGCGCCAAAGAAAAGCTTCCTCATTTAATGGATCGCGTCACAGTCGATCGACGTTCAGCCAACCGAACATTACTGATATTATGATGCATGATGTCAATATCAAAGGAATAACAAAGTTAGAAACTTTAGTTTTTGAAATATCACCTAGAGGGGGGGTGAATAGGTGATTATGCTAATCTAGTCAACTCAATGCGGAATTTAAAAACTAATGCAATACACTCAAGTGCAATCAACAAATGATGCACACATACAACCAAGCCAAGCAATAATGAATGTACAATATGAGTATTTGCAAGCACAAAGTAAAGAGAGAGATAGAGAGAGAGTCAATGGATCAAGCGCAAACAAAAAGATGTGTTTCGAGGTTCGAGCACCCAGCTCTACATTCCCGCCTTCGACACACGAAGGATTTCCAATCCACTAGCTAGTCCACAAAGGACTCTCAAAAGGAGTACCCAACTCCTCTCTTTACAAACACAACCTCCTTCTTGAGGCAAGCTCCAATCCAACAAACAATCACCTCACAACCTGAGGGATTAGCACAAAGCAAACACAAGGATCACCTCACAACCTGAGGGATACAACCCAAGGCACAAAGCCAAACAAAGATTGGGTTTTTAACTTGGTGGTCTAAACAACAACCACAAACAATCTCTTTCTCACACACAAAGATCCTATAGAAAAGATAGTAGATTTTTTCTCAAGTGTGGAGAAAACCAAGGGATTTGAAACCAGCAACTCAAAGAAAATCTTTGGGAAATAATAAAAATGAAGATAGTGAAGTTTAAACAAAAACTTTTCCCAAAATCCCTTTTCTTTGGTTTTTCAAACCCTAATAAAAACACCAAAAGATTGTTCAATTTGAATCCAAAAACCTCTTTTAATTGCTGTGAAAACACCAGAGAGTAAGGAAAAATTCGCACAAAAAATCTTAGAGAAAAACTCTTTCCAATGGGGTATTTATAGACCCCAGAAAAATATAGCTGTTGGCAGCAGAAATGCCAGAAATACACTGCCGGTCGACCAGTCCGGTCGACCGTCCAACGGTCAATTTCTGCCCGTTGGCAGCTGCCGGTCGACCGCCCCGGTCGACCCAAACAAACAGAGAGCTCTGCTCTCAGACCGGTCGACCGGTCCGGTCGACCGTCCCAGTGTCTCCAAACGTGCACAGATCTGTGCACGTCAGTCGACTGGCCCGGTCGACCGACTTCATCCTAGTCGACTTGGTCAGTTGACTTAGTCGACTGGTGAAGCCCGGAACAGAAAACTGGGTTAGAAACATATTTAAAAATTCTTTTGTCATTTCTAAAAATCACCAAAAATAGTTTTATCATTTTGCATTGATATATAAACATGTGGTAAAAAGTTTAGCTCAAATATCAATCTATATGAACTATTTTTGTGTCTTATCATTTTTACCAAAAACCAAAAATTGTATTTTCTACAACTTGGATTTTGAATAGAAAATACGTTTTGTCCAAAACTCTTCCAAAAACAAAAACATGATATCTAAACACTTTGAAGCATGATGCATATGGATAGAAATCCAATATACATGAAACAAATATTTATCATAGTTTTTGTCATTAATTCCAAAATATGTTTTGTCAAAAATACCAAAACATATAACACATGAATAAGTAAGTCAAAACTAAGTTTGTCTAGGAAATTAAAGCATGCATGTATATAGAATAAATCATATATACATTAAACCATTTAAACTTGTTTTGATCTATCTATTCATGAAAACCAAGATCGGTTAAACCTAAAACCGAAAAACCAACAACCAATATTCAAAACATAAAACGTGTGTGTTGTGAACTTGAGCATTATCATACTATTCTAATCTTTACAATTTGGATCTAAACACAAAACTAAACTATGGTACCGAAGTCTTCTTGTAGAGCGCAATCTCCAAGCCGACTCGATCCAAAACTCCTTGATCCATCGAGCAAGTGCTATATGTGATCTTTGACGCTCGGGCTCTTGAATCAACTTGTGAAAGATGTGTGGAAGCTTTCACCAACTAATAACTTGATTAATGATCTGAAACTAAACTCACAAGATTATTAGTACACATAACTACATGAGTTAATCATCATCAAAACTAGAGTGGAAGGCCTTTGGGCCAACAGTTTTAACTTTGTTACTCTTCTCACAATCAAGTTAATACTACACCTTTGATCGAAGCTCCACCCTGCTCAATCAAATGGATTAGGTTTGAGATCAAGATGCTTGGGAGAGCGCCAAAGTAAACTTTCTTATTCAATGGATCACATCATAGTCGATCGACGCCGAGCCGAGCAAACCATAGGTGACATTATCATGCATGGTGTATGAAAATCACCTAGAGGGGGTTAATAGGTGATAATGCTAATCTAATGAACTCAATGCGGAATTTAAAAACTAATGTAATAGACAAGAGATGCACACTCAAACAAGCCAAGCAAATAATTATGAATGAACAATATGAATTGATGCAAGGCACAAAGTAAAGAGAGAGAGAGAGAGAGAGAGAGAGAGAGAGAGAGAGAGAGATAGATAGAGTAAGAGCCAAGGGAACAAGCGCAAACAACAAGATATGTTTCGAGGTTCGAGCACCCAGCTCTACATCCCCGCCTTCACCCAGAAGGATTTTAAGTCCACTAGCTTGTCCACAAAGGACTCCCACAAAGGGAACCTCCACGAGGATTTGGGCAATCATAATTACAAGGAGTACCCAACTCCTCTCCTTACAAACACAACCTCCTCGTTGAGGCACAACTCCAAGCCAACAAACAATCACCTCACAACTTGAGGGATTAGCACAAAGCTTACACAAGGATCACCTCACCACTTGAGGGATGGAACCCACTTGCACAACCTCCTCAACACAATGAGGAAAAGGCACAAAGCCAAGCAAATGAAGGGTTTACAACTTGGTGGTCTAAACAACAACCACAAACAATCTCTTTCTCCCACACAAAGATCCTATAGAATAAGAAAGTAGATGTAGCTCAAGTGTGGAGAAAACCAATGGAATGGAAATCAAAATCACAAAGAAAATCCTTGGGAAAAACTAAAACCAAGATATAGAAGTTGAATCAAAACTCTTTTCCCAAAAATCCTTTTCTTTGATTTTCCAAACCCTAGCAAAAACACCAAATAGATTGTTCAATTTGAATCCAAAAACTTCTTTTGATTGCTGTGAAAATACCAGAGAGTAAGGAAAAATTCGCACAAAAAATCTTTTTGAAAAACTCTTTCCAATGGGGTATTTATAGCCCCAAGAAAAATATAGCCGTTGGCAGCTAAATCTGCCAAAAATGGCCTACCGGTCGACCGTGAGGTCGACCGGCCAACGGTCACATTTTGACCGTTGCCAGCTACCGGTCGATCGCCCGGTCGACCGAAACAAACAGAGAGTTGCCTGCATGCAGTCGGTCGCCCGTTGCGGTCGACCGGACCATGTGGCAGCCAGCGTGCACGTATCCGTGCACGTCGGTCGACTGATACGGTCGACCGGCTACTTGGTGCGGTGTACCGTAGGGGTCGACCGACCTAGCCTGGCAGAGACTGTTCTGGTCAGCAAAAACATGTAATTTTTAATCCTAAAAATTCCCATTAAATCTCTAAAAATCCACAAAAATAGTTTTATCATTTTTATTGAAATACAAATTTGTGTTAAAAAGTTTAACACAAATCTCAAACATTTTGAACTATATTTTGTGTTATAGAAATTTTGCCAAAAACCAAAATCTGTATTTTCTAAAACTTGGATTTTTGAATAGACAATACGTTTTGTCCAAAACTTATCCAAATACAAAAACATGATATTAAATAACATTTAGGCATGATGTATATGGATATAATCCTATATGCATGAAATATATATATATCCATGTTTTTGTCATTAATTCCAAAATATGTTTTGTCAAAGATACCAAAACATAAAACACATGAAATAGACTATCAAACTAAGTTTGTCTAGAAAGATGAAGCATGCATGTATATAGAACAAATAATATACATTAAACCAGGTAAACTTGTTTTGATCTATCTATTCATGAAACCAAGATTGGTTAAACAAAAACAGAAAAACCGAAATCCAATATTCAAAACATGAAACGTGTGTGTTGTGAACTTGAGCTTATTATACTATTCTAATCTTTACAATTGGATCTAAACACAAAACTAAACTAGGTACCGTGTCTTCTTGTAGAGCGCAATCTCCAAGCCGACTCGATCCAAAACTCTTTGATCCACCGAGCAAGTGCTATATATGATCTTTGACGCTCGGGCTCTTGAATCAACATGTGAAAGCATCCAAATCATCTTGTTGAAGCTAATCACCAACTAATAACTTGATTAATGATCTGAAACTAAAATCACAAGATTATTAGTACACATAACTACATGAGTTAATCATCATCAAAACTAGAGTGGAAGGCCTTTGGGCCAACAATCTCCCCCTTTTTGATGATGACAAAACTCATGAAGTTATATATGCATGGATTAAAGTTAAGCTTCAAGGAAGCTCCCCCTTACATCATGCATAGGGATAAACGACAAATATGTGCAATGAATACTAAACATGAAACATACATAGATATGCATAAAACAATAAAAGCATGGTATAACTCATATCAAAATGAAGAATACGAACTAGTTAAAATGAAAATTTTGTTAATTAGTACGAAATCCTTCAAGCAAGGAATAAACTAAAAATAATTTTCATAAAACACATGTAAATCACATAGCACTTAAAAACACTCAATATTCATAAAGTCCATACATGATCATGAAACATACTCATGAGAAATATTTTTAAAAAATGGTGAGTGTACAAGTAATGTGTGACATGGCATTATGAAATTCCAATTAAGCTCAAAATTCCTTGAAACATAAAAACTCATCAAAAAAATAAAACTATTTAATCTTCAAGGTATATGTATGTCCTATACAAGCTAAAGTATACATACATATCCAAACACAACGAGTCCACAAATGTATATGCATGAAGGCACATGGCTCAAAAGAGATGTATATGTGTAAGAATAGTTTGGATAAGATAGACATATACATGAAGTTAAAACACGTGATCATAGAAACATATTCAAAATGAGGAATACAAGTTAGAATGCATGACAAGTTAGAATGCATGACAAGTTAGAAATGCATGAATCATCAAAACTAGACTATACTAGCACATCTAATGGGTACAAATAGGCATTCAAGCACAAACATAACAAGGGTTACTTGTGGCCCATTCTATGTACAAGTATAAATCCTAGTTTTCATGAAAACTAACATCTAAACAAGTAATCAAATCATTAAGTATAAAACGGGATATAAATCAACATGATAGACATAAAAATGATCATGAAGAAAATCCACATGCTATTAGAATCATGAAATACATAATAGCTAGACAAATGGTGAGAACACAACAAATGGGTCCATCTAGACATGGGTGATCTCAAAAACTATACATGCATGTCAAAGGTCTAATAAACATGGCATTTAACATAATAAGCTATAAACATCAAAACAAAACAAAAATCATAAACGCACATATGATCATTATGTACATGCACATGCATTAGATCTAGGACATACATATTAGTTTAAAAACAAGGCGAGAACACAAAGATAGGTCCATGGTGTCTTAAGTAACTAAACATGTATATCACTAATCTATTGATCATGGCATAATCATAATAATCAACAAACATCAAAAAATGCTATAAACAAAATATAAAAAGCATGTAAATATAAACGGGAGTTAGAGATTAATACCAAAACCGATGAAGGCACCTCTCTAGTTCTCCAAACCAATGGTGGTTCTCTCCATCAAACTCCCCTTGATAGTGATGCATCCAAATTTGTTTTCCCTTAAGCACGGAACGCATCCACTCCAAGGTACCGCTATTCTCACGTGATGCGAGAGCCCAAACCTACATCAAAAATTTTAGGGGTGATCTTGGTACCCATTTTCTTTTGGGTCCACGGGGGTAGTATCTTTTCTAACCCAAACAAGATTGGTTGCTAAATTTTCATGATAAAACACGATCATAACAAAATCTAGTAAGGTGGCCTTTTCGACCACAACGTGTACATGTGTACACATGAGCATACATGTTATGGTTGTGTCCGTGATGAGCATGTGTATGCCGTGATGGGTGTACATATAAGGATGGAACTTGTTTCTTACGAACCAAGTTTCCAAGCGTGTATGATTCAAAGTATATTGGCTCAAAGTGGAGCCCAAACATTCAACACTTTATTCAAAACATTTATATCTTTTTCAATACTTGAAGATAAAGTGGAGCATGCAATAGGTGTGCTAGAAGAAGAAGCTACACTAGCATGACAAACATGAGTATCTAAATCATTTTCAAAGATTCATTTTTCTTTAAAACTAAATCCAATTTTTTTGTAATGAAATCAATATCATTTTTCAAAACAATGTTATCTTTTAAAACAAAATCCAATTTAGAAGATAAAATCTCATTGTTTTTCACAACATCATCACAATCATTTTTGCTTTTTAAAACATCAATCTCATTAAGGGCAAGGTCTAGTTGAGATCTTAGTGAGTCACGTTCACTAGTAATCTCTTCCTTCTCTTGCAAAACCAATTCAAAATTAGAACACAAAATCCTTTAATTCATTTTTCAAAACAAGATTATCCTCTTTCAAAAGTTTGTGTTTTTCTAAGAAATTTTCAAGCTTTGTGGCAAGTTCCATATTTAAAGTTTAAGCTTCTAAACAACCATAGCAATAGGAACTAGAGCTGTCATCTAGTTGAGTATCCGATTGTACCTCAAGGGAGTCTTTCCCTGGACCATGAGGCAATGCTCGTCGGACTTATCTCTCCTAGATCTCCTCAACTTGTTGATAATCCTTGGAAGCTCGGGAGAAGTCAATATGCTCCAAACTGCAAAAGCCGAATCATAATGATCAAACACGGGTAAAAGAAATTCATTAAGAGATGCTCTAGTGTTTTGAAGTGCTAATGCATTAGCCTTTTTATGCTTGCTATGATTTGGGCAGGATTCTTGAGTGGTGGCTTGATAAACTAGATGTCCTAGGCTTTTTAAGTGACTACTCATATTGGCCTTCCAAACATCAAGTCTTAAAAAGTCAAACATAGGAGGGCTATCCATGAGTGCAACTATATGTGTGCAAAATGAAAATGCAAATGAAGATTAGCAAACCAAGATCTCACTCCTAGGTGGTTAAACCTAAATATCAGGAGCGGAGGCTCTGATACCAATTGAAAATCACCTAGAGGGGGGGTGAATAGGTGATAATGCTAATCTAATGAACTCAATGCGGAATTAAAAACTAATTGCAATAGACAAGAGATGCACACTCAAACAAGCCAAGCAAATAATTATGAATGAACAATATGAATTGATGCAAGGCACAGAGTAAAGAGAGAGAGAGATAGAGTAAGAGCCAAGGGAACAAGCGCAAACAACAAGATATGTTTCGAGGTTCGAGCACCCAGCTCTACATCCCCGCCTTCACCAGAAGGATTTTAAGTCCACTAGCTTGTCCACAAAGGACTCCCACAAAGGGAACCTCCACCGAAGATTTGGGGCAATCATAATTACAAGGAGTACCCAACTCCTCTCCTTACAAACACAAACCTCCTCGTTGAGGCACAACTCCAAGCCACAAACAATCACCTCACAA
This sequence comes from Agave tequilana, assembly GCA_038442645.1. Classification (NCBI taxonomy): domain Eukaryota; kingdom Viridiplantae; phylum Streptophyta; class Magnoliopsida; order Asparagales; family Asparagaceae; genus Agave; species Agave tequilana. Next base: position 65,296 of record JAVJIF010004321.1, on the reverse strand, counting down.
CTTGAGGGATTAGCACAAAGCTTACACAAGGATCACCTCACCACTTGAGGGATACAACCCACTGCACAACCTCCTCAACACAATGAGGAAAAGGCACAAAGCCAAGCAAATGAAGGGTTTACAACTTGGTGGTCTAACAACAACCACAAACAATCTCTTTCTCCCACACAAAGATCCTATAGAATAAGAAAGTAGATGTAGCTCAAGTGTGGAGAAAACCAATGGAATGGAAATCAAAATCACAAAGAAAATCCTTGGGAAAAACTGAAACCAAGATATAGAAGTTGAATCAAAACTCTTTTTCCCAAAAACCTTTTCTTTGATTTTCCAAACCCTAGCAAAAACACCAAATAGATTGTTCAATTTGAATCCAAAACTTCTTTTGATTGCTGTGAAAACACCAGAGAGTAAGGAAAAATTCGCACAAAAAATCTTTTTGAAAAACTTTTCCAATGGGGTATTTATAGCCCCAGAAAAATATAGCCGTTGGCAGCCAAATCTGCCAAAAATGGCCTATCGGTCGACCGTGAGGTCGACCGGCCAACGGTCACATTTTGACTATTGCCAGCTACCGGTCGACCGCCCGGTCGACCGAAACAAACAGAGAGTTGCCTGCATGCAGTCGGTCGACGGACATGTGGCAGCCAGCGTGCACGTATTCGTGCACGTCGGTCGACTGATACGGTCGACCGGCTACTTGGTGCGGTCGACCGTAGGGGTCGACCGACCTAGCCTGGCAGAGACTGTTCTGGTCAGCAAAAACATGTAATTTTAATCCTAAAAATTCCCATTAAATCTCTAAAAATCCACAAAAATAGTTTTATCATTTTTATTGAAATACAAACTTGTGTTAAAAAGTTTAACACAAATCTCAAACATTTTGAACTATTTTTTGTTATAGAAATTTTGCCAAAAACCAAAAACTGTATTTTTAAAACTTGGATTTTTGAATAGACAATACGTTTTGTCCAAACTTATCCAAATACAAAAACATGATATTAAATAACATTTAGGCATGACGTATATGGATATAATCCTATATACATGAAACATATATATATATATCCATGTTTTTGTCATTAATTCCAAAATATGTTTTGTCAAAGATACCAAAACATTAAAACACAAGAAATAGACTATCAAACTAAGTTGTCTAGATAGATGAAGCATGCATGTATATAGAACAAATCTAATATACATTAAACCAGGTAAACTTGTTTTGATCTATCTATTCATGAAACCAAGATTGGTTAAATCAAAAACGGAAAAACCGAAATCCAATATTCAAAACATGAAACGTGTGTGTTGTGAACTTGAGCATATCATACTATTCTAATCTTTACAATTTGGATCTAAACACAAAACTAAACTAGGTACCGATGTCTTCTTGTAGAGCGCAATCTCCAAGCCGACTCGATCCAAAACTCTTTGATCCACCGAGCAAGTGCTATATATGATCTTTGACGCTCGGGCTCTTGAATCAACATGTGAAAGCTTCCAAATCATCTTGAAGCTAATCACCAACTAATAACTTGATTAATGATCTGAAACTAAAATCACAAGATTATTAGTACACATAACTACATGAGTTAATCATCATTAAAACTAGAGTGGAAGGTGATTGTAATCCAATTTGCATATTTTACCTCATAATTCCCATGCATTTAGTTAATAAATATATGATTTTTACTCATCTTCTCTACATATTTGCAGGTACACACTCTAAAGGAGATAAAGCAAATAATCACTTTAATTAACACTAATTAAAGTGATTAAATCAAAGATTAAGATAAGCCTCAAGATTTCAAATCAGATTCCAGAGAGATCCGCTCAACAACCCAAAGTTCTAGAATGCCACGTGGATAACAAACTCGTAACAAGATCTCAACAGAAAGCGGAGATCCAACGGCTCAGATCAAGCCGCGCAAACCCAAATCCAGCCGCAGATCTGCGGCAGATCTGGGGCATCTGAGCCCCAGATTTTGTCCACCTGTCCGGGTTCTGGAGAGTTCTTCCTGGGGCTATAAATATGGGACCTGGACCTGCGAGAAAAGGGTGAACAGAGAAGAGAGAGAGATTAGTGTAAAGCTTTGTATTTTGTTAGTTTTTCTCTAGGATTTTTGTAGCTCTCTATGATCTTCTTCTCCCTAGATTTCATTGCAAGAGAGAGTTGTATGAGAGAGAGAGCTTGTATCATCAAGGAGTGACAACTTGAAGCTATGCAAGGATTGATCCATTCTCTACTTCTCTACTTGAGCTTGATTCTAGTTTGATTGCTTTCTTTACTTGCTTTGTTTACCTTCTTGCAATTTAATTCATGCTTAGCTTTTCTTTTGTAATGGCTTGTAGCTAATTCTTTCTCCATGTACTAGCTAACCACTACTCTTGCTAACTACTAACTCATGGGTGATTGCTTTAATTCATCTTGCAAGTTGTATGGTCTTCTCTTCTCCGATGGGTTTTGTTTCATTTCTTGGCAAGTATCTTGTTGTAATTCTCCATATGATTCATGTGTGCCTCATTTAGAGCCTTGTCTTTGAACAAGTGCCTTGATGGAACATGGAGATGGATCACCAATATGCTATTTGATGTACAACTTCTCTATGTCCATTATTGAATGTTGTATGTTCTTCATTTGCATCACTTGAGTGTATCTCTTTGATTCCATTATTGAAAGTCTATCTTGTAGGCCTATGACCATCTATGGAGGCTACAAGACAAGTCCAAGAATGAGCCCCCGTCATCCTAGTGGAAGGTAATTAGACCAACACGCAAGACAATTCTATGCCGATGAATCAACATGAGGCACGCATTCACTATCACGGAGTTTAGTAAGTTTTAGCAAGGTAGCAAGGTTAGCTAGTCATGGTTTTCTTACATTCAAAGTCTTCTTCAAGTTTATTTTCTTTTTAGATTGTTAGTCCAAAGCCAAACTCGATTTTGATTTCTCTCGATTTCCACCATGAACATATCCACCAATTCTTTCATTTGTTTTTCCATTTTGTTTTTATTCTTTTAAAAGCAAAGAAGAATTCTCGTTTCCTAACTTCACTACCACTCGTAAAGCTTCCATCGCGAGCTCTCCCTGAGATCCGACTCGGTATAGCCTTATGCTATAGCGGAGACAAGAAAGGGTACATCAAATACATTTTTATACTCATAATACGTATACCTTCTTCGTCTAATCAAAATGGCGCCGTTGCCGGGGAGAGCAATGTTTTTAGGTTAAAGTGAAGTACTAAACGAATCTTCTTCTCTGTTTGCAGGTTACAGGTGAAGAAACAGAAAATCTTGCATTGCAGTGACATACAAGTGGACCTGGGCCTCTGCTCAAGAAAGCAGAGACCAGGATCCCTCAGTTTTGCCGCAGATTCTGGACTTTTGCCGCAGATCTGCAGCAATCCTGAGATCACTACTGACCTAATTTCTGTAGGGCCTCTGGTTCTGCAAAATACAGCTGCTGATATACCTGAAATCTTATATTCTTCACCATATACCTGCTAAATTAAAAAACAGTAAAAAGTTGATTGAAATTGTTAAAAATTGTTTAGACATTTGCATTCTACGCACGTGTCTTTCAATTCTTTACTTTTACTGTTGAAGAGTGCTGGAGGCAAGGTACGTTTCGCATTGCATTTAGACTAGGACAAACTCTTTGCTTGTTTTTCATGCTTTGAGTGAATCCTTGTTATATTCTTGTACACTTGCACCAATTCAATTTTAAGGGCATTACCGATAAACAAGATAAGGTGGGGAGTTCATTACCCTTTCCTTAGCCCACAAACCACCATCCCAGCACTCACAATCCCAAGCTTGTAAATAAAATTTGAATAGACGTTGGCCCTAGGGACATCTCGGACTCATTAGGAGATTTTCCTAAGGGGGAAATGTGTTGGAAATTGACTTCTGTAAAATCAGTGTCTAGGAAAGGGGTTGAGGGCCGAAATCCCGAAGGTTGCTGGTTACTTAATTAAGGAACGTCTCCGGACGGAAAACCTCCCACCAACCTTACCCTTCCCTGGCTGATTTGCTTATAGTCAAAGTCTACACTAAACCTCCTGTGGACGATCTAAAGTTAGGAGTCGTCTAGGTCCAGGATCCTTAGATAGCTGGGATTGATTTTTCTTTTATTGTTTATTATTTTTATTTTCTTTTTCACTGGTGTGATCGGTGCACGTTGTTTGTGACTTTATATGTAAGAGTGGTTCTGTAATTCCAATTCAGCAAGACTTGCTAGACTTTCTATACTTACACTACCACTTGACACCATGACCAACAACGTCTCACTTCAAGATCGATTTTATCCGATTCGCACCTCCCTTCCTTCATGCATTCTTCTCCCCGAGCCTAATGAAAACAACTTTGAGCTGAAACCACAATACATTAGTACACTTCCCCGATTCCATGGTCTAGAGTCTGAGGACGCATACCTCTTTATTCGTGAGTTTGAAGAGGTATGCCAAATGATGAGAATTTCCCAACTGTCTGAGGATGCTGTTAGGTTGCGGTTCATACCGTTTGCACTTAAGGATTTAGCTAAGAAATGACTTTATAATCTTCCAGTCAGTTCCATATCTTTATGGGAGGATTTTGTTAAAGTCTTTCTTAAGAAATTCTATCCTATCCACAAAACAGCCCTCATGAGAAAGAATATAATGCAATTCAAGCAGGAACAAAATGAACCTTTCTGGAAATATCTTGAGCGTTTCAAAGACCTTTTAGCCCTGTGTCCCCATCACGGCATAGAGAAATGGCGTCTATGCCAGATTATCTATGATGGATTAGATTACCAAACAAAACCCTTTTAGAATCCATGTGCCAGGGGGAATTTTTGAAGAAAGATGAACATCAGGGGTGGGATCTCTTTGAAACCCTAGCTGAGAAAACCATTCAGTGGGAGTCATGCCCTGATAAACCGACTCCCACCACTTCCAGAACTGGTACACACTCCAAAGAATCCTCTATAGCTGCAGAAACCAAGATCACACAATTAATGAAGAGGATAGAACTGCTTGAGTCAAAAGGGAATTCTGTGGTCAACCAGGTCAACCCATTGCCTTTGATTAAACCAGGTTGCACCAACTGTCATGACCTTAGCCATGTATTTGAGGAGTGTCCATTATATCAACCCCAATCATTTCAGGAGAACATGAATGCAGCTTTTACCAGACCCCCATACTCCAACACTTACAAGTCGGGATGGCAGAACCATCCAAATTTTCCATGGAGTCAGTCTGGTCCTGAGCATCATATGCCACCACTTCCATATCCATACAATGCTCAGTTTCACCCATCCAGTTTCGATCATAATTCACTGTATGTTCATCCATCTCAAAGTCCACCACAGTCATATCAGTCTTATCATATGCCACCATCATATGACCAATCACAATTCCAATCTCCATATTTTCAACATCCACCCCAGCATAATTCTGAGATATCTGAGTTGAAAAAAATGCTAGAAACCTTTACAAAGAACCAGGAGCAGGAGTTGAATAAAATAAAGGTCCAAATTGGTCAATTGGCTGAGAATCAAAAAAGTTTTTTCCCAAACCAGCCATTGCCAAATCCCAAACACCACTTCTCTTTGAATAAAGTGGAAGATTCAGGACCCAGTCAATGTCATGCTATTCATACCCTGAGATCTGGAAAACAAGTTGACAATAGGGTTTCTAGTCCACCATCTCATCCAGTACCAAAGTCAACACCTCATGTCCCAATGCCACCAACTTTTGACAACCCATCTTCTAGTGTAGAGCCATCCACATCTCAAGCCAAGGGGAAAGAAAAGGTAGATGAGCAACCTTATAAGCCTAAAGTACCATATCCAAATAGGCTTCTAAATAACAAGTCAAATGCTCACATGGAGAAGTTAAAAGAAATTTTCAATAAGGTCCAAATCAATGTCCCTCTTCTTGATGCCATACAACAAGTGCCATCATATGCCAAATTCTTAAAGGAGATGTGCACCAAGAAGAGGAAGACCCAAGTCCCTAAAAAAGTCTTCCTAGCATCATCCATAAACGAGCTGCTCAATGGTCCAATTCCTGTTAAATACAAGGACCCAGGGAGCCCCACCATTTCATGCATCATAGGACAGACTACCATTAATAGGGCACTTCTTGATTTGGGGGCCAGCATCAATCTCCTACCTTTTTCTGTGTACCAACAATTAGGGTTAGGTGATCTCCTCCCTACCCAAATGACCATTCAATTGGCTGATCGCTCTGTCACTAAACCCAAGGGGATAATTCATGATGTCCTTGTCAAAGTTGGAGAATTCATTTACCCTGTTGATTTTGTAATCCTTGAGACACAACCAGTGTCAAATTCCAATCAAAGGGCACAAATTCCTGTCATTCTGGGACGACCATTCCTGGCTACTGCAAATGCCATCATTAATTGCCGGAATGGATCAATGAGGTTGAGCTTTGGTAACATGACACATGAACTCAATGTCTTCCACACACAGCCTCACAAAACAAAAAATCAAACATTTGAGGTTAGCTTTATTGAGGACAATTGTGAGGATTCAAAAGATGAGTCACAATTCTGTGATTCTCTTCAAGAACCTCCAATTGATATATCTTTTGAAGACTTGTTTGCTGATGAGATCATGTGTTTAGATGAGTCGACTCGGGGTAAGTTAGCTGATTGTCCACTTCTGGATGTTGATTTGAGTTTTGAAGAATTATATGGAGAGGAGTTAAAATTTCTAGACATTGGAAGTGATGAGATTCTGAGTAAGAGTGGTGATAAGGAATTTGTTTGTGAACAATGTGGTGGAATGAGTGTGAATGATAATAACAATCAATTGAATCTGGAAACACCTAAGGCTAACAAAATTCATACCGTTTCCCAACTGAGCTCACGAAAGCAGACGCACTGGAATGATGGGAAACGGGCCAGAGGAAAAAGACCAAAAGCCTAGGTAATTATTACACTTGTATATACTTCTTCTAAATAATTTTTTGCACTTTTTGTGAATAAATGATTCTACCCTATTACCTGTTTCATGCATACATATATCATGATGCATTGAGGACAATGCATGAAATAAGTGTGGGAGGGTTTACTAACATAGAGTTTTTAGATTTTCTTTCTTTTACACTTCTTTTAAGAAAAAATAAAAAAAATAAAAATAAAAATAAAAACTTTTTGAAATAAGAGACAAAGTTTTGTTCTATTTTTAAGAAAATTGAGATGTATCTTAGAAATTAAGAAAGCCTTAATTATGACATCTTAAACCTAGTTGAAGTAATAGATCTTGTTTGAAATTATAGGCTAAGTAAGAAAAATTGGTGAGATATTTTTTATCTTGAATTTTTTGCCTTAGATAAGTATGCACTTCACACTTACACATTTCTTGGGATGGAGACAAAGACCAAAAATGCCATATAAATAAAAAAAAGAAAAGAAAAAAAAGATATATATATATAAATAAAGCATCACTTATTAAGCTGGGAAATTGTGCCTCAAGAAGCACGATTACTCACGCCTAACGGTGATCTCACTTATTAAGCTGGATAATTGTGCCTCAAGAAGCATGATTGTTCACGCCTAACGGTGATTAAAAATAATCCCCTTTAGTTTTGTGGCCTTTTTCACTCGAGACCTTAAACCCGAGGGATGTTTTCTCATCTGGTGCCCTAAGACCGTCTGGTTTGGGAGTCATCGGTTATAGGCTCGTTACAAGGGTGAACTAGAAAGCCTAAACTAAGGGAAGAATAAAAAAAAAAAGGAAATATAAATATATATAAATAAATGGCTTTATGGTTAGAGTTGAAATCCCAGAAATCTTCACGAGCACGGTGTGCATACTATCTAGGTTTTATGAAAGATAAAGTATTCAATCCAATTTTGAATTATTACTTTAATTGAAGACAAGATCTTGCATAGAGACTAAGTTTAAGGAAGAATGATTATAGGTGGACTTATGACCTAGGATCACTTATATTTTTGCAAAAATAGTTCGTAAACATGTCTCTTATTGAAAATGTGTTTTCAAAACACTAACATTTGTCTTCTTTCTTTATGGATTTTGTGGGTGTAATCCGCTGAAAACCCTCAGGAGACAACACTCCTCCTCTAGGGTAACCTAGAGGTTTAACGGCTTGTTGCACACGCTCAGTGCAATCGCGTCACCTGCGAAAGTGGTGTAATAAATTGGTAGTTAGGATTTTCTTTTCTTTTCTTTGTTTTGCTCGGGACGAGCAAAAGAATAAGTGTGGGGGTGTGATTGTAATCCAATATTGCATATTTTTACCTCATAATTCCCATGCATTTAGTTAATAAATATATGATTTTTACTCATCTTCTCTACATATTTGCAGGTACACACTCTAAAGGAGATAAAGCAAATAATCACTTTAATTAACACTAATTAAAGTGATTAAATCAAAGATTAAGATAAGCCTCAAGATTTCAAATCAGATTCCAGAGAGATCCGCTCAACAACCTAAAGTTCTAGAATGCCACGTGGATAACAAACTCGTAACAAGATCTCAACAGAAAGCGGAGATCCAACGGCTCAGATCAGGCCGCGCAAACCCAAATCCAGCCGCAGATCTGCGGCAGATCTGGGGCATCTGAGCCCCAGATTTCGTCCACCTGTCCGGGTTCTGGAGAGTTCTTCCTGGGGCTATAAATATGGGACCTTGGACCTGCGAGAAAAGGGTGAACAGAGAAGAGAGAGAGATTAGTGTAAAGCTTTGTATTTTTGTTAGTTTTTCTCTAGGATTTTTGTAGCTCTCTATGATCTTCTTCTCCCTAGATTTCATTGCAAGAGAGAGTTGTATGAGAGAGAGAGCTTGTATCATCAAGGAGTGACAACTTGAAGCTATGCAAGGATTGATCCATTCTCTACTTCTCTACTTGAGCTTGATTCTAGTTTGATTGCTTTCTTTACTTGCTTTGTTACCTTCTTGCAATTTAATTCATGCTTAGCTTTTCTTTTGTAATAGCTTGTAGCTAATTCTTTCTCCATGTACTAGCTAACCACTACTCTTGCTAACTACTAACTCATGGGTGATTGCTTTAATTCATCTTGCAAGTTGTATGGTCTTCTCTTCTCCGATGGGTTTTGTTTCATTTCTTGGCAAGTATCTTGTTGTAATTCTCCATATGATTCATGTGTGCCTCATTTAGAGCCTTGTCTTTGAACAAGTGCCTTGATGGAACATGGAGATGGATCACCAATATGCTATTTGATGTACAACTTCTCTATGTCCATTATTGAATGTTGTATGTTCTTCATTTGCATCACTTGAGTGTATCTCTTTTGATTCCATTATTGAAAGTCTATCTTGTAGGCCTATGACCATCTATGGAGGCTACAAGACAAGTCCAAGAATGAGCCCCCATCATCCTAGTGGGAAGGTAATTAGACCAACACGCAAGACAAATCTATGCCGATGAATCAACATGAGGCACGCATTCACTATCACGGAGTTTAGTAAGTTTTAGCAAGGTAGCAAGGTTAGCTAGTCATGGTTTTCTTACATTCAAAGTCTTCTTTAAGTTTATTTTCTTTTTAGATTGTTAGTCCAAAGCCAAACTCGATTTTGATTTCTCTCGATTTCCACCATGAACATATCCACCAATTCTTTCATTTGTTTTTCCATTTTGTTTTTATTCTTTTAAAAGAAAAGAAGAATTCTCGTTTCCTAACTTCACTACCACTCGTAAAGCTTCCATCGCGAGCTCTCCCTGAGATCCGACTCGGTATAACCTTATGCTATAGCGGAGACAAGAAAGGGTACATCAAATACATTTTTATACTCATAATACGTATACCTTCTTCGTCTAATCAGAAGGCCTTTGGGCCAACAGTGTAAACATTTAAGAAAAGACAAAGGCAAAATGTCAGTTTTTAGAACTCTTCTCAAACGCGAACCTCAGATAACTTTGTGTCTCAACTCAAACGCGAACCTGCGAGCTCCGCATTAAAAAATAAAATAAAACCCATGAGAGTCATGTTTCTTTTGTAACTGCCCCATTACTAGGTCAATTAACACCCACGTAATGTGGGAAGTTAATCCCCATTATCGAGGAATTCAAGGGGACAATTTTACCCCTAAATACCCCTATAAATAGCTATAAAAGCTATTGAATAGGGGAATCTTCTCTTTTTTAAAAAGGAGAAAAACATCCACAAAGTTCAGAAGCTTTAGGCATTCAAAGATGTGAGAGAGAGAGAGAGAGAGAAATTTCTTCTTTAAAAATAGAACTTCAACACTTGCTGTCTCCAAGTGGAGTAATCTTACATCCTTAAAATGATCCAAGAGAAGCTTGTTGTTTAGCCAGTCAATAGAGAACATGGTTCACTCTCCATCACCACACAAAGAACCAAGCCTAAAACAAAGGGGAGATTCAAATATCCTCCCCACTTTTGTAATCGGATCTCATCTGTTATAATTTTCTTTGCAATCAATAAGAATTTTACTTCGCATTTTCTGACCAAAGAGGCCAGAGTTGGAAGCTCCACCATCACAATCTCCTGTTCAGTGAGGACTTCAATTGTAGGGGTGCTTCTCTGGCATCTCCACATCCTGAGTCACTGGTCAGAGGAGTGCGCCCATGCCCTCCTTGGGAGCCTCGGTGGCGGACGAATCTCCCTGAGCTCCAGAGTCCACGGGCTTAGAGGGTACAACCCAAGCATCCTCCCCACGTGCAGCTATCTAACACTTGAGGCCGGGCAAACAGACAGCACCGATAGCAAATCCAGCATCTCTTCCTCATCAGACTCATCGAAGCCAATCCTACACCTCTTCTGCAAAAAGAAAACAAGCATTAAAGAACAACGCTATTGAGAAAAGTTTAAACAAGGAACCTCTTCCTCTTAGCGAAGACCGCTTGCCCGGAGCACTTGTGATGATTATAATTGATAGATGCTGATTTTTCACATTTAATGCATATTTTATATCACTTCTTAATATATTTTTTAATTAAACTCTGCTATATAACCGTTTTAATGTGTGATGATGTGCGGGTTGTAATTATGGAGAAAGAGAAGAAAAAGTCCAAAAATATCCAAATAATTAGGATATTTAAAGATAAGATTTTCTAGTCAAGAAATCAACAGAGATATTTTGAAATCCTAATACCCAGAGGAAATTATATCTAAAGAAATGGGAACAACCGAAAAGGAGATCGCACGTGGCCAAAGATCTGGCCCAACGACGAGATCTTGATTAGCCTACAAAATTGCACTTTTATATCGCATTTTTCAACTGATTTATAATAAAAATAACACTTGTCACTCGTGTTTTGATTTATTTTGCATATAATCAAAAGTTCAAGGGCATAGGGGTAATAAGAGCTTAATTATAGTCATTTTGGGTAATTAAATCGGATTTCTTGGAGGCCAAACTAGAGAGCTTCTAGAAGATGCAATGGATCTCGTATTTGAATATGTATCTAGAGAAATACACGTTCAAATATTACAAAACCAGATACACACAGAAGATGCTAGAAGCTAGCAAACCATATGACCAAAATTTAGGGCAATCGGCCCTAACTTTGCCGCAGAACTGCCGAGAAAACGCGGCATTTTGGTGGGCGACACGTCGATTTTCGATGCGTGGCTTCGCCTCGCCTTCTAGGTCCTTCCTATGTCTATAAATACTGCATTTATGGACCAGAGATGGGAGTTTCGAGAGCAGTAGCTATTTTCTCTCTTTTAGTATAGTGTAGTATAAGTGTTCTTCTTCTCTTTTCTTTGTTTTGTATTTTTATTTTGTTATAGATCTTGTAGTAGGGCTGAGATGATTCAGAGAGAGATAGAGAGATATTGTTAATAGATGGTGACAATCTATGTAAATGTGTCTTTTTTTCTTCTCCATTATAATCTTCTCCATCTTCTACATGATACATAACTAGTTTTTTCTCATTGTAATCAAATACTTGAAATCACCTAGAGGAGGGGGTGAATAGGTGATAAAGCTAATCAATGCACAAATTTAAAATGAGATGATCTAACGATCACTTAAAGAAAGATTAGAAACCGAATACCCCGTGAAGGGCTCTGAACTCCTTCCTCGTGATTCCTCTAGATAAGAGTTTGAGGTGCGCAATGCAATCTTGTTGTATGAGTATTGATCGACAATATAGCAATGAATATAAAGCAAGTAAATAACACAAAAAACCAATCGCAAACACTAAGATTTGTTTCGAGGTTCGAGCACCCAGCTCTACGTCCCCGCCTTCACCCAGAAGGATTTTCGAACCACTATAACTTTCACAAAGAATTACAACCACAAGGGAGTACCTAACTCCTCAATCACACTCCTCTAGTCCAGAGGTAGTGGAGCCACAAATACAATAATCACTTGGTGATCAAAAGACCACAAACTCTCTCTTGAAAAATTTTTCTTTACAAAAACTCTAGAGAATAATGTATAAGATTGAAGCTCAAGGTTTTGTAAGTGATATAAAAATATAAGAGAGATTTTAAGAACCAAAAACTTTCAGAAAACTTTTGAAAATAATAGCCCAAAACTTAAACAAAAGCTCTTTCTCAAGAAAACTCAAAACTTTTGATCTTTGAATTTGTTGTTATGAAAACCTCTACCTTAATGACCCCTTTATATAGGATTTAGGAAGAGTAAATATAGAAAAATTTTACCTAAATAAAAGAGAAAGAAATTGACCATCTAATACAGCTAACCACATTTTTTTAAACTTAAATACGTTTTAAAAACATGTTAAAAATCAGCCTCCAGAAAATTAGTCATTACTTCAAATCTGACAGATTGGTCAACTTTGAGCACATTTTTCAGGCTGTAAACGTCCGAATTCGGAATTAGTTATATAGGAATAATTTGTAGATAATTAAGTCTTATTTTTAATAAAACTAAAATCAACTCAATATCATTTTGTATTAAAAAGTTATCAAAAAAATACTGACAGGTGTCAAATCAGAAACTGTAAGCTATTTTCAGAACAAGAACAGAGTTCAACCAAATATTTGACATCTTTAAAATTTGAATTTGAAAACTATTATTGAATAAGAAATTTAGATCTGAAAGTTAGCTTTGAAATGCATGTTAAATCATATTATTTGAATATAAGAATAAAACGTTATGATAACAACTATAAAAGGGTATCAAGCAGATCAGCAGAACTAAAACTGGTTCAAATTTAAAACTCAATATATGTACTTGAAATGCAAAACCGATTAAACCAAAAACCAAACGTATTGAATTTGTGTGTGTGTATTTAAGCTTTAAATGTATATACTATTCTTTAACAAACTAAAAATATAAAAACTTTATAGAAAGGTGTCTCTGAACCGCGTTGCTAAGCTAGAGCCTCCTCTCCTATGAAAGAGTCCTCTTATGCCATCAACCTTTCAATATGCTTTAAGCGCCAATAACCTTGCAACATGCTTAAAGCCATCAAGACTTGTACAAACCTGAAATTTATTCTAGAATCTTTATTAGTACTATATAGCTTTTGTATGTTTTGTTATCATCAAAACTATATAAACGGAGAGTGTAACCTTTTGGGCCAACAATCTCTCACTTTTTGATGATGACAAAACATATAAGCTGTAAAACAAAATATAAGAGGGAGGTAAAAACTCCCCCTCAAATGATGCTTTATTATCAAGTATAAAACATATAAAAAACATATATGAGTTAAACATGTACAACACATGAAACCAAAACATGAAACCACAAATACTTCTCCTTTTTGTCATACATCAAAAAGGGTTAGGAAACGACCAATAAACAATATATGCATAAATAAGATATAAACATGCATATATAAACTCAAATATCTCTTCCCTTTTGTCAATTCATCAACAAAGGGGCTAAGGAACAATCAATTGTCATATCATCAAATCTTAAAGATCAAAACTTAAGTTTTTTTTTTAATACCAATTTAAAATTTTGATAAACATATTGATACCAATTGAAAAATATTGATACTAATTAAAGGTAAAAACTAAATTTTTATATAAACACTAAAATCATTTTGCAATAAGGATACGAAATAGAGAATAATACCAATTTAAGATCATTGATACTAATATTGAAAATGTTAGCATATATCAAACCAAAGTATTTTACATCATAAAAATGGTGGGAGTAAGATATCAGTTTAAAATGAAAACTGATACAAATTGAAAATACAACCAATACCAATTTTACATAAAACCAATTTAAAAACAAGAATTTTCTCCCCCTTTATGAAATACTAAAAGAAACAATGCATAAGCTTGTAATAGATACTAATTAAAAATAATTGACATGATGAACTAAATCAAGCTTAGCAAACATAATTTGTGCTTTTTCAAAAAAAATTGTAAAGACATGTGAAACAAGTACAATCAAATCATATATATGTATTTATGGATATACTACTTGAAATATAAGGCATACATATATAGAAAACACATATGAATATACAAACATATGAAATATCAATTTTGATACCAATAAAAATATAATGAGGATCAAGTGTATAACTCATACTTATCACCCCTTATCATGCACAAGTTTAAAAGATATTCAAGAAAGGTATACAAGGCATGGTCGCCCATCCAACCACCCTTAGAAGGTAGGGGTTTTTAAAAATCATGATTTGAAAGTAAATAGGCATAGTTTGAAAACTTTACCATTTGAAGAATAGAAACTAGTTTTAAAGATATTTTTAAAAACTAGTAAGAAATCCTTCAAAATATGAAACCAAATCATACATCCCATGAAAACATGAAAATCACATAATAATTGACACTCAAAGTCTATAAAGCACATATATGCTCATGAAAATAAAGTCATGAGTAAACACTAAATATAGAGTGTAAAAATCATGTAATCAACAAAATCATGGAAATAAAGCATTTAAGCTCAAATCAAATTCCTTTATAAACATGAAAAACATGAAACTTTAATTTTCACCAAAATAATTTCAAATTCAAGGCATATGTATGTTTTGTCTAAATCTAAAGGTATACATACATATCCCTAAACACAAATGAGTCCATAATAAAAATTTGCATGAAAAGTAAATGACTCAAAGGTATACATGTATATCTAAAGTTTAGACAAAAGTAACATATACATGAAGCTAACACATTATCTGAAACCATGTGCAAAAATAGAAAATACAAGTGTAAATGAGAGAATCATCAAAACTAGACTATACAAGTACATGTAATGAGTACAAGTGAGCAATGAAGTACAAACACATAATAACCAAGTATAGCTCACTACTTGTACAAGTATATACACAACTTTAATGAAAACTAAATTTAAACAAGTAATCAAAATCATGAAGTACAAATCAAGCACATAAACTAAAACATGAATCTAAACATGATCAATCATAATAAGCATTGAAGCCAAAACATACTAAAAATATTTATATGAAAGCATGTGAATAAAATAGGAGTTAGAGATTGTTACCAAAATCAATAGGGTAATCACTTAGTCTCCAAACCAAGATGGTCCTCCCACCAAACTCCCCTTGAAAGTGATGCATCCAAAAGTGTCACCGTTTAGCTTGGAACGCATTCACCTCAAGACACCAGCAACTCTCACGTCATATGAAAGCCCACACCTACATCAAATAGACTAGGAATGGATTCTGGTACCTATATTTTCTTGGGTCCTAATATGTTAGTGTTTCGAACCCAAACATGATTATTCATACTATTTATATGATCATAACAAAATTTGTTTAAATGACCATTCCGGTCACAAAAAGTACATTTATAAATTCTTCCATATTTAAAGCATAATGAGCATGTGGTTTATGAACATGTGATTTGTGAGCATGGGGTGTTTTAGTATGATTGGCATGTGATGTGTTGGCATGATGAACATGTGGAGTTTTAGCATGTGATGATTTATCATGTTGAACATGTGAAGTGTGCATGTGTTTCTTTAAAAACATTTCTTCTAATTTAGTATTGTTAAATGCACATTCTTTTAAAATATTTCCCAAATCATTTATTTTAGTTTTAACATAGAAATCTCATTTCATCAATTTTAGGATATTTAACTTTGCATGCAACTTTATTGGCATCAAAATCTCTTTATGTTGAAATAAGAGTAGAAGGTAATTCATCCTTTTCTTTTGAACAAATAGCAATTTGATTTTTAAGCATTTCATTTTCTTTTTTCAATTTTAAACAATCTTCCTTTTTAGCATCAAAACTTTCTGAAAGTTCAATGAAAGCTTGTAATAACAATTTTTTACTTATTTCACCATCATCATCATGTGGTTCGGTAGTTACCTTAGTTGTGTTTGCCATGAAATACACATTGGCCGTGTCAACTTCATCTTCGGATTCACTTTCTGAGTCCCAAGTAGCTTTGTACACCTTCTTTTCAAACAACTTCTTTTGGCTTCAAGGAGGAAGATATCTTTTTCTTGAAATCTGGACAATCGGCCATCTTTACTAGTGTATGAATGAAGATATGAAAATAGTGATTAGTAATTTATAGGATCTCTCTAAGGATGTGAAGCCAAAAACTTGAGTCTTAGCTCTGATACCAATTGAAATCACCTAGAGGGGGGTGAATAGGTGATAAAGCTAATCAATGCACAAATTTAAGATGAGATGATGCAACAATCACAAAGTAAGATTAGAAGCCGAATACCCCGTGAAGGGCTCTGAACTCCTTCCTCGTGATTCCTCTAGATAAGAGTTTGAGGTGCGCAATGCAATTTTGTTGTATGAGTATTGATCGACAATATAGCAATAAATATAAAGCAAGTAAATAACACAAATAAACCAATCGCAAACACTGAGATTTGTTTCGAGGTTCGAGCACCCAGCTCTACGTCCCCGCCTTCACCCAGAAGGATTTTCGAACCACTATAACTTTCACAAAGAATTACAACCACAAGGGAGCACCCAACTCCTCAATCACACTCCTCTAGTCCAGGGTAGTGGAGTCACAAATATAATAATCACTTAGTGATCAAAAGACCACAAACTCTCTCTTGAAAAACTTTTCTTTACAAAAACCCTAAAGAATAATATATAAGATTGAAGCTCAAGGTTTTGTAAGTGATATAAAAATAGAAGAGAGATTTTAAGAGCCAAAAACTTTCAGAAAACTTTTGAACATAATAGCCCAAAACTTAAACAAAAGCTCTTTCTCAATAAAACTCAAAACTTTTGATCTTTGAATTTGTTGTTATGAAAACCTCTACCCTAATGACTCCTTTATATATGATTTAGGAAGAGTAAACACAAAAAACTTTTACCAGAATAAAAGAGGAAGAAATTGACCCTCTAATACAGCTAACCACATTTTTTTTTAAACTTAAACACGTTTTAAAAACATATTAAAAATCAGCCTCCAGAAAATTAGTCATTAGTGTAAATCTGTCAGATTGGTCAACTTTGAGCACATTTTTCAGGCTGTAATCGTCCGAATTCAGAATTAGGTATATAGGAATAATTTGTAGATATTTAAGTCTTCTTTTTAATAAAACTAAAATAAACTCAATATCATTTTGTATTAAAACGTTATCAATAAAATACTGACAGGTGTCAAATCAGAAACTGTAAGCTATTTTCAGAACAAGAACAGAGTTCAACCAAATATTTGACATCTTTAAAATTTGAATCTAAAAATTATTATTGAATAAGAAATTTATATCTGAAAGTTAGTTTTGAAATGCAAGTTAAATCATATTATTTGAATATAAGAATAAAAAGTTATGATAACAACTATAAAAGGGTGTCAAGCAGATCAACAGAACTAAAACTGGTTCAAATATAAAACTCAATATATGTACTTGAAATCCAAAACCGATTAAACCAAAAACAAAACGTATTGAATTTGTATGTGTGTATTTAAGCTTCAAACGTATATACTATTCTTTAACAAACTAAAAATATAAAAACTTTATAGAAAGGTGTCTCTGAACCGCGTTGCTAAGCTAGAGCCTCCTCTCCTATGAAAGAGTCCTCTTGTGCCATCAACCTTTCAATATGCTTTAAGCGTCAATAACCTTGCAACATGCTTAAAGCCATCAAGACTTGTACAAACATGAAATTTATTCTAGAATCTTTATTAGTGCTAAATAGCTTTTGTATGTTTTATTATCATCAAAACTATATAAATGGAGTGTGTAACCTTTTGGGCCAACAATACTAACCATTAACTAGCTAACCACTTTCTTGATAATTCACATGAATCTAATAGCATCTACAAGGCCTTGCTCTTGCAAGAGCCATTGATGGATCATGATGATGGATTCTAACATTCTAACATTCTAATATAGAACAACTAACAAGTTAACTTGCAATGTCTTCTTTATTTCATGCTCACCTTGATCGGTCACTAATATTGCATATTCATTGTCACATTCTCACACTTATTATATAATAAACTCTTCTTTTAATCTTAATTACTGTCTAATTTATATGCTGGCCCACTGCTAAAGGAAAGGAAAGAGAAACGAGCCCAAAAGCCTATCAAAATTCTGATTTAATTCAGAATTAATTCAAAATCAGAAAATCAGGGCAGATCATGAAAAATTAGAGAAGTTGAAAATTGGTTAAAATGAATCTTTCCAAATCAATTGGTTAAAGCTAAAGATCAAAGGCAGTTTCATCAAATCTAGGAGCTGAAACGGGAAACCAGCAAGAGATAAAGGCGTATCATTTAACCAGAGAATTCCACCAACTAGGTGTGGCGAGCTGGCCACACCATGGCCACGAAAACGTGGCCAAAGCCATGTTTTCATGGCTTGGTTAGGTCTGTTAGGTTTGGCCGTTTCTGCGGATCGGTTAGATCTGTTGGGGAGCATTTGCTCCCCCTATATTCGTACGCCCTTACCCATTGGGTTTTGCCTATAAATACTAGATTTTTCAGAGCATACAGGGAGCGACCAAGCAGAGATAGATTCTTAAGCCAGTTTTTCATTCTTTTTAGTTAGGTTTTTATTTTTCTTTTTATGTAATTTTTAGTTTTCATTTATGCAATTCAGAGGAGATCAGAGTTTCATAGGAGAATAAAAGTGAAGCATGTATTGAGAGTGACACTGGGGTAAGTTGTTCTTCTTTTCTCTTATTGTTACAAGATTGAATCTATAGTTACATTTTTATGTTATTCTTTGTTTTTTGTGTTCTTCTTCTTCTTTTCTACTTTTCTTCTTTCGGTACCAACTAGTATCCAAGTGAGTCTTATAGCATTGAAAGAGCCTTCCCTTATGAGTGCTACCGATAGCTCATGACGATTGATTTTTAGCCTGATTCTATATCATTTCATACTTATATTATCTTAATGATGTAATGTGGAAGAGACGAGAATCAACTCTTATGGGCTATGCGCTGATCGCCTCTACTTCAAGGTAACATCATTGCCACAGATTTAAGGTAAGTATTAGGCCAAAGGAGGTAAGTAATTTTTAACTTTCTTTTCTTTTAATTTTAGTTTAGATCACCAACACGAACTCTTTTATCACTTTTTTTCAATTTCTTTGTATATATCAATTTTCTATTTACTCCACCTTCTTAATCTATCACCTTCTTCCTAACTTAACTTTAACTTATTTTTTCTTTTCATATAAAGAACTAAAAGATCTTTAAGCATTCTTTGTAAAATAAAAGAGAACTTACTAAAAAGCTTTCATCGCTAGTCCTTCCTTAAGGATCACGACCCGCATAGCCACTTGCTATAGCAGTAGCATTGAGCACCTTGCACTCTCTATTCTTAAGTTCTAAAATTCTGTATTTTTGTGTGTAGATAAAAACTCAATCAAATTTTGGCGCTGTTTCCGGGGAGGGACGGTAAGTTATTCTCTTTTTAGATTTATATTTTTGGTTAACTTTCTTCTTTGTTCTTGGTGTACAGGTTTAATAAGGAAATTTTTGCTGCAGTGGACATATAAGTAGCCCTGGACTCTGCTCTAAAAAGCAGCACCCAGAAGCCCTCAGATTTGCTACATTCTAGTGGCAATCTGAGTGAACTACTAACATGTATTTTTGCAGGTTGGCTGAATTACTAAGTTAAAATTCTATAGCTATTTATTTCCCTGTTTGTGTCACTGTACATATTTTCTAACCTCAACAGTAAAATGATGTTTGTTAAATGTTAAAAATGGTTTAGACTTTGCATTTAGGCACGTGTCTAATTCGTTTACATTTTACATTACTGTTGAAAAGTGCAGGAGCAAAGGTACGTATGCATAACATATAGTTTAGAAAATATCTTGGGTGATATTTTCTTTTGAATGTTACTTTTCTATACCTTGCACACTTTGCACAATCAATCGTAAGGGCTTGTCCTATGAACAAGATAAGGTGGAGAAGTTATTACCCTCCCTTAGTCCACAAACTATCTCCTCACTCACTAACTAGCCCAACTAAAACTGAGTAGACGTTGGCCCTAGGGACATCTCAAACTCATATAGGAGACTGACCTAAGGGGGAAGTTGATTTGAATTTGACTCTTGCCAAATCGGTGTCTAAGGTTAGGGATTGAGGGGCGAAACCCGAAGGTTGGTGGTTTGGTATAATTAGGCCTGTTGCTTAGGCACGGATAACTCCCACTGATCTTGTCCCTACCTGGCCGATTAATTTATAGTCAGATTCAGCAATATACCCCCTGTGAATAGTCTAACTAGTTAGGAGTCGTCTAGGTCTAAGATCGACCCTATCTTCGGTTAGATTTTTTTCTTTTTATTTGTTTGCTTATTTGTTTATTTTTATTTGTTTGTGTTTGACATTTCTTGTGTGATATGGCTTATAACAACAATTTTTTCAATTTTAATGGTAATCCATGTTACACTCTGACCTCTTTTTTGTTGGCCCAAAGGCCCATCGCTCTACTTTTGATGATGATTAACTCATGTAGTTATAGTACTAATGTCTTGTGTTTATTTAGTCTCAGATATTTAATCAATATCTTAATAGGTGTTTAACTTTAACAAAGGATTCGAAGTCAAGTTTTGGAGCTAGCAGTGTTGATTCAAGAGCTTGCGCATCAAGATCGCATCAAGTACTCAAGAGGAGTCTTGGATCAAGGTTTAAACTAAGTCAAGAAGGAGAAGAAGATTTTCAAGAGAAGATTTCAAGAAGACTTGTGTCATATTTTGCAAGTGTTAAGATTTGTTTTTAGATAAAATGTAAAGGATAGATTAGTTGGTGGATTGCTTAAGTTCATATACACACACATGCACAATTTATATGTGATAGTTTTGAGTTTAGAAAAATATCATTTTGGATTTATTAAAATATATTTTAGAGCTTATTGTCAAAAACATAGATATTTCATCTCATATGTGTACTGGATCATATTCATACACACTAAGCTTCAAAAGTATTTAAAATATCTTGTTTTATATTTAGAGATGTTTTGAAAAAATATTTTTTAATTGGAGATTGTTTTGAAAAATACGATTTTTGCTTAAGGCCAAAATTTTCATATCACAAAAATAGTTCAAAATGTTTGTAATATGTTTTGATTTTTAATCAAACATGTATGTATATCAAAGTATATTAATGAACTTATTTTTGTAGAATTTATGAGATTTTATGAGATTTTATTAAAGATAAAAAGATCAAGTTTTAATCCCAAAAGATGTCTGACCTGGACTTCTGCGGTCGACCGGACGGTCGACCGATGTGCACAATGTTGGCCTAGAGGCCTTCCACTCTAGTTTTGATGTGATTAACTCATATAGTTATGTTTACTAATAATCTTGTGATGTTTAGTTTCAGATCATTAATCAAGATATTAGTTGGTGATTAGCTTCAACAAAAGTGTTTCGAAGTTTTCACATGGTGATTCAAGAGCCCGAGCATCAAGATCATATCATAGCACTCGTTGGAGTCTAGCTAGGTGGATCATGGAGTTTTGGATCGAGTCGACTTGAAGACGGTGTTCCTCAAGAAGACCTTCGGTACCATAGTTTAGTTTGTGTTTAGATTCATTTGTAAAGATTAGATAGTGTGATATGCTCAAGTTCACAATACACACACGTTTTCATATTTTGGATTCGGTTTTTTCGGTTTTTGGTTTAACCGATATTGATTTTCATGAATAGTTAGTATCAATACAAGTTTACATGTTTTTATATATATTAGATGTATTCTATATACATGCATGCTTTACTTCCTAGACAAACTTATTTTGGTATGCCTATTCATGAGTTTTGTGTTTTGGTATTTTTAACAAAAACATATTTTTGGAATTAAAGTCAAAAACATGGATATGTATATGTTTCATGTATATTGGACCTATGTCCATATGCAACATGCTTTATAATGTTTAAGTATCATGTTTTTGTATTTGGATGAGTGTTGGACAAAGTTTATTTGAAAAATCAAAGTTTGAAAAAATACAGGTTTTGGTTTTCGGTAATTTTTCCATAACACAAAAATGGTTCAAAATGTTTGATAATTGTGTTGAAATTTTATCACATGTTTGTATATCATATAAATTGTTAGAAACTATTTTGTAGATTTTTAGAAGTTTTAGGGTATTTTTTAGAATATTTAAAAACCCAGTTTTCTGACCCAGATTGCCTTCTGCCAGGTTCTGGCGGTCGACTGGGCCGGTCGACCGGACCCAGAGTCGGTCGACCGACGTGCACATTCTTGTGCACGTTGGCCAGGTACAAGGCACGGTCGACCGCTCGGTCGACCGGGCAGAGAGCACTTGCACTCTGGATTTGGGCGGTCGACCGGCTCCTTCCAACGGTCAAAAATTTGACCGTTGGTGATTGACTGGCCGGTCGACCGTCAGCCGCCAAGGCTGACAAAAAGCCCCAACGGCTAGTTTTTTTGTAGAGGGCTATTTAAGCCCCATTTCTTTGGGTTTTTGCCAAGGTTTTTGAGTAGAAAAATTTTCCTATTCTCTGGTTTTCAAAGCAAGTTTTCAAAAGTGTTTAAGAGCCAAAAGATCTATCTTTATATTGTTTTAGGGTTTTTGGAAAAATCAAAGAAAATAGAAATTTGGGAGATTTGTGTTGTTCTTCATTTCCATCATCTTTAAAGAGTTTTCCCAAAGTTTTTCTTTGAGTTTTTGATTTCCAAAACACCTTGTTTTTCCACTTGAGCTATATCTACTATCCTATTCTATAGGATCATTTATTTGTGGAGATATTGGTTTGTGGTTGAGATATACCACCTTGTTGTAAACTCTTCATTTGTGGTTGTTGGTTTCTCCCTCTTTGGTAGAGGTTGAGGTTGTATTGGTTGGATTGGTGGAGTTCGGTACTCTGGTCTTCGGTAGACCATTTGTATTGCTTCGGTGGAGGTTGTATTTGTTGGGTTAGTGGAGTTCGGTACTCCGGTCTTCGGTAGACCATTTGTATTACCTCGGTGTAGGTTGTATTGGTTGAGAGAGGAGTTCGGTACTCCTAGTGGATTGGAAATCCTTCTCGGTGAAGGCGGGAATGTAGAGCTCGGTGCTCGAACCTCGAAACACATCTTCTTGTTTGCGTTTGATCAATTGACTCTCAACCCTCTCTCTTTTTATTTATGTATTGCATCATACATATTGTCATATCTTATATGCTTGTGTTGTGCCTTGCATTGAATCATATTGCTCATCATATTTTATATGCTTGGATTGTTTGTGTGTGCCTCACTTGTGCCTAACCACGAGAGCTTCATATAGCACCTCAACTCTTATTCAGAGGAATCAAGAGGAGTTAGTCTAGATCCCTTCACGGGGAATTCAGCTACACTCGTTGGTTGCACCAAGTGTTGTTGCAATTAAGTTTTAATTTCCGCATTTAGTTCATTAGATTAGCATTATCACCTATTCACCCCCCTCTAGATGATTTCAATTGGTTTCAGAGCCTCCGCTCCTGATATTTGGTTTAACCACCTAGGAGTGAGATCTTGGTTTGCTAATCTATCATTTGCATTTGCACGTATATTTTGTTTGCACACACTCATGGATTTGCTTGTCACCTCCCATGTTCGATGTCTCCAACATTGACACATGGAAATTTAGGATGTCCATGTATTTGAAAACCCTAGGTTTGCATGTTTTCCTTGCCGCTACCAAGAAATGCTATCTTGGTAACCGCAATCATATAGAGGCCAATACACAAGCCCTTGAGGCTATTAGAAGCATGCTTAACAAAGAATATCTTATGCTTGTTTCTAACTATGATTCTGCCTTTGCAGTGTGGAACAAGTTGACCACCTCCAAGCTTCAATTGCCAATCCAAACGGAGGATGAATCTAGTGGAGAATCTGAGTTACAATGCTTTATGGTCCAGGGAATGACTCCCTTGAGGTATACTCGGAAACTCAATTAGATAGTGATGATTGTGATAGTTCTTCTAGTAATGAGCATGTTGATCCCAACACTTTAAATGAAGAACTTTCTATAGTTTGTGAAAAATTGATAGAAAAGTATAATATTTGAAAAAGAAAAGTCTAGGACTTAACAATGAAAATAAAGATTTGCATTCTAGACTTGACTTAGTTTTGCAAGAAAAGGTGGAGATTTCTAATGAAAGGGATTCATTAAAATCTAGACTTAATCTTGCTCTAAAGGAAAATGAATTTTTAAAATCTAAAAATGATTGTGAAATAATTTGAAGAAAAATGAAAACTTGTCTTCAAAAGTTAATTTTGTTTTAAAAGAAAATGATTCTTTAAAAATGAAAATTGTTTCTATTTCCAAGGATTTAGAAATGTGTTTAAAGAAAAATGAATTTTTACAAAATAATATTGATACACATGTTTGCAAAAGAAGAATGTTGATTGTTTGGGCTCCACTTTAAGCCAATGTGTTTTGAGTCACACACGTTTGGAATCTTTGTTTCGAAAGAAACAAGTTTCATCTTTGCATGCACACCCTCCACGGCATACACATGCTACTCACGGTCACCACCATCACACATTGTATGCTCATGTGTACACTTGTACACATTGTGGACGTAAGGGCCACCTTGCTAAATTTTGCTATGATCGTATACATGATAATAATTTAGCAACCAAATTTGTTTGGGTTAGGAAAGGTGCTAACTGTTGGCCCAAGGTTACAATCACCGTTTTAGTGTGTTTTGATGATTACAAAACATATGTAGTTATTTGTACTAATCATATTTGTTGTTTTAGTGTGTTTCAGGATTCTAATATGTCATGGAGTGTTCTTCCCTAAAGGAAGGTTGATTTGGCTAAAGTTGGTTCAAATTGGGTTCAAGACACAAGATTCTCAAGATCATATGAAGCCCACTTGAAGACTTTGTAGTCATCTAGAATCAATGTAAGAAATAGTTTGTTAAAGTTTGAGTTTTGATAAATTGGCTCTAGGACACACAAACATTTTTAAAATACAAGTTTTGTTCTTAGTATTTGTTTTTTAGTCTCATGCCTTGATAAATATACATGACTCAAATTTTTACAAAATATATATCATGTTTAAATCATGTATGTTTATCCCTCCAGCATGACACTTAGTCATATATCCATATAAAAATATTTTACAAATTTTTTCAAGTCCAAAAATTCTTCTCAGTTTTTCTGTTTCAGGCTGGACCGACCAACCGGACCGGTCGACCGGATCATGTATCCAGGACGTGCACGCTCGTGCACGTCTGTAGGTCGGCCGACCGGTCGACCGCCTGAAAACTTATGCTCTCTGTTTTTCTTCGGTCGACCTGCCGGTCGACCCGAGCTCAACGGCTCTTTGCCAGCAGGGCTGACGGTCGACCGGGCCGGTCGACCGCCAAGCCTGCCAGCTGCCAACGGCTCTTTCCTCTTTTGTGAAATTCTGAAAATCTGTTTTTGGTCTGTTTTGTGGCAGATTTTCTCTGAACTTTGGGGATTATTTTCTAATCAAGTAAGCTCTATTTTAATGTGTTTTAATCCCCTCTCCTCCCTATAAATAGAGGAGAATAGCCTCTTGCAAAGACACTAAGAAAATTTCCTAGTTTTCAAGTTTTCAAAAGAAAAGAAAAGTTTCAAAAGCTCTCAATTTTTAGATCATTCTTCTTCTTGATTTTTCAGTTGTTTTGCAAGTTATTTTCATTTACAACTGAGCTTAGTTTTCTCATTACACTTCTAGAGCCAAAATTCCCTACTCAATCTATAAGGAAGTTGTAAAAGAGAGTTTGTAAGAAGTTTATGATCTTGTTGTGATCACCTGGTTACTTGTAGCTTCTTCTTCTTGTTCTTGTGGAGTTACCTCTTCGGTAGAGGTTCTTGTAAGTGGTGGAGTTCGGTGCTCCAGTCTTCTGTAGACCATTGTAAAGTGCTCAAGGATAGTGAAAACCCTTCACGGCGGTGAAGGCGGGGAGTAGAGCGGTGGCTCGAACCTCGAAACAAATATCTTATGTTTGCGATTGCCTTGTGTTTTGCTTTCCATTGCCTTCTATTTTTATTGCACTCTATTGCTCATTATTACTTGCTTGTGTTTCTTTCCTTGTGATATACGTTGTGTGCACTTCACCATTGCATTCATACTTTGCTATTGTCGATCAATTCTCATATAACAAAATTGCATTGCGCACCTCTAACTCATATCCAGAGGAATCAGGAGGAAGGAGTTCAGAACCCTTCACCGGGTATTCGGCTCGTAGTCTTATTTTGAGAGATCGTTGCATCCATTCATTCATAATTGTTTAAAAAGATTGTTAGACTAGCATTTACACCTATTCACCCCCCTCTAGGTGTTTTTCAATTGGTATCAGAGCATTGGTCTCTAGGCTCTTGGCTTAACAACCTTAGAGAGGTCCTATATTTGCTAATCACTTCATTCATTTTTCATTCACTATCACTTAGTAAACATGGCCGATGGAACTAAGACCCCCCCAAAGTTTGATGGACTTAACTTTCCCATATAGAAGGTTAAGATGACTGTTTTCTTGCAATCTCTAGGAAGTCGAGTTGCAAAGGCCGTGACCAAACCGTTTAGTGCACCCACCGGTGATGAATCCACTTGGTCCGAAATTGAGACTAAGGAATTTGATGCCAATGCTAGGGCTCACTATGCACTACTTCAAGCCCTTAATGATGATGACATATCTAGAGTTATTCATTGCAAGTCCGCATATGAAATTTGGACACACTTGCTAGTTACACATGAGGGGACTTCACAAGTAAAGAGGGCTAAAATAGACCGTCTTAGGTCCCAATATGAGAATTTTTGCATGCAAGAAAATGAAACCATAGATGATATGGTTACAAAATTTACTAAGATTACTAATGGACTTTCTTCTCTAGGTGATGTCATTGATAATGATTAAAGAGTAAGGAAGATCATGCGGGCTCTTCCTCCTTCATGGGAAGTCAAGGCAACTACCTTGAAGGAACTAAATGACAAGGAGGAGATGGAGCTTATAGGTCTCATTGGGAACCTCAAAACCCATGAGATGGAAAGAAAAGCAAGAGAGGATATGGCTCCCTCCAAGAAGAAGACCATAGCCTTCAAGTGTCAATCCTCTCACTCCGACGAAGACAATGAAGAAGATGATAACGAAGAGCTCTCACTTCTTGTGAAGAACATTTGGAGGATGTACAACAAGGCTAAATTCTAAGGAAGAAAGAGATGGCAAGGAGGTAAAGAAGAGAGGAAGATTATTTGCTTCAATTGCCAAAGACCGGGTCACATTGTTGCGGAGTGCCCGGATAAAGTGAAGCCCTCCACCTCCAAGAAGCCCTTCAAGAAGAAAGCAATGAAGGCAACATGGGATTCCGAGAGCGAATCCGAGGACGAAGTTGACACCGCAAATATGTGCTTCATGGCTAATGAAAGCACAAGTAAGGTAACCCCTACCACTTCTCTTAATGATGAACTTTCCATGGATGAATTAGGAGAAGCATTTGTAGAATTATCACATAATTATGATTTTCTAAAGAAAAAATATTTAAAAAGGAAAAAGGAAAATGAGTCTCTTAATCATCAAGTTTTTACTCTTTCCAAAGAAAAAGATGATTTGTTTTCAACTTTAGTTGCTACTCAAAAAGATTTTGATAACTACAAGATTTCTTGTAAAGGCAAGTCCCCACTAGTTGATACAAATGAAATTTCCATGCTTAAAGAAAGAATAGACTCGTTAGGAGTTGTATTGAAAAATGTGAGTTTGATAAAAATAAAATTGAGGCCATGTTTCCTAAGAAACAAGCCTCTAAGAAACATGCTTTCCATGCTCATGCTCATGTTCATACCATACAACCTTTACATCGTGGCAAACCCCCAAAACATGCTCACCCTACACATACACATCATGCATTCATGTATGGAAAAGTGTTTTCATTTTCATATTGTGGTCGTAAAGGACACTTAGCTAACTTTTGCTATGATAGACTTAATACTTCACATCATAATGTTTGGGTTCGCAACACTAACTTTCAAGGACCCAAGAAAATTTGGGTACCAAAGTCAACAATTTTGTTAAATGATGTAGGTACTTTCCAAGGTCCAACGACGTAGAGGGTTGTGGTATCTTGATAGTGGTTGCTCAAGGTACATGACTTGGGATATCAACAATTTTGCAACCCTATCAAGATACCATGAAGGTGGCACCGTCACGTTCGGAGATGATGCCAAGGGTAAAATCATCGGTATTGATAATGTTAAACTTGGTACATCCCCTTTAATAGAAAATGTTGTTTTAGTTGACGGACTCAAGCATAATCTCTTGAGTATTAGTCAACTTTGTGATAAAGGTTTTGATGTTGTTTTTGATAACATAGCTTATAGAGTTATTGATAGACTATCTAACACTTGCATATTTTCCGATTTTCGTGAAAACAATGTTTACATGATTGATATGTCTAATATGTCTTGCAATATTACTTGTTTAAAAGCCCTCGATGATGACTCTTGGTTGTGGCATAGAAGATTAGGCCACATTTCTTTTGACCATCTATCTAGGTTAAACAACAAGGAAAAGGTGAAAGGTATTCCTTGCTTGAACTTTGAAAAGGACCGCGTTTGTGACGCGTGCCAACTTGGGAAACAAACCAAGTCTTCTTTCAAGTCAATCAAGGATATCATGACATCACGTCCCTTGGAGTTGATCCATATGGATTTGTTTGGTCCTACTCAAACCAAAAGTTTAAGTGGGAATCATTTTGCATTTGTTTTGGTTGATGACTTTTCACGTTTTACTTGAGTTTTCTTTTTGGAACACAAAAATCAAGCCTTTTCACATTTTCAAGCCTTTAAGAAAAGAGTTGAAAAGGAAAATGATTCTTCAATTTTAAGAATAAGAAGTGATAGAGGAGGTGAATTTATTAACCTACCATTTACCACTTTTTGTGAAGAACATGGAATTAAGTATGAACTATCTTGTCCAAGAACTCCACAACAAAATGGAGTAGTTGAATGGAAAAATCGAACATTACAAGAGATGGATAGGACAATGGTTAGTGAATATGGTCTCCCACATTATTTGTGGGCCGAGGCCGTTAATACATCATGCTATATATCAAATCGTGTTTTCTTATGCAAAAATTCTTCAAAAACTTCTTTTGAGATTTATTATTCTAGAAAGCCAAATGTTTCATATTTTAAAGTTTTTGGATGCAAATGCTTTGTTTTAAATACTAAAGATAATTTAGGAAAATTTGATGCTAAGTCTTATGAAGCAATTTTTGTAGGTTACTCAAACACTAGCAAAGCTTATAGAATTTTCAATAAGTCATCTTTAACTATTGAAGAGTCTATACATGTAAAATTTGAGGAATCTAATTTGTTTATTAAGAAAGTTGTAGAAATAGATTCTTTGCATGAAGACTTGGAGAAAGTTACTTTGGAGGACTCACCTACTATTGAAGGCAAGCCAAAGGATGATGAAGGAAGTGAAGCTAAAGAAAAAGGGGCTCAAGGAAATGAAATTCAAACAATTGAAGTGGAGCCTACTCAACAACTTCCAAAGGATTGGAGATACAATCCACATCATCCCAAGGATCTCGTTATAGGTGAAGTATCTCAAGGGGTAACCACTCGCTCTAAACTTCATGATTTTTGTGGGCACTATGCTTTTATTTCTCATGTTGAACCCAAGAACGTCCTCGAAGCCGAGGCCGATTCATATTGGTTGCTAGCCATGCATGAGGAACTCAATCAATTTGAGCGCAACCAAGTTTGGCACCTTGTTCCTAGGCCCCACGATAGACCGACAATTGGTACTAAGTGGATCTTTAAGAACAAGTTGGATGAATCGGGTAACGTAGTTAGGAATAAAGCTAGGTTAGTTGCCCAAAGTTACACTCAAATCGAAGGAATCAAGTTTGAAGAAACCTTTGCACCCGTAGCACGGATTGAAGCCATACGGATGACACTTGCATTTGCATCATATAAAGATTTTAAATTATTTCAAATGGATGTTAAAAGTGCCTTCTTAAATGGTTTTATTGAAGAGGAGGTGTATGTTGAACAACCCCCCGGGTTTGTTGATCCTACACATCCGAATTTTGTTTTTAAATTAGACAAGGCTCTTTATGGTTTAAAGCAAGCCCCTAGGGCTTGGTATGAAAGACTTTCTTCATTTTTAATTTCAAATGGTTTTAAGAAAGGTAAAATTGATACTACTTTGTTTACAAAATATATAGAAAATGATATTCTTATTGTGCAAATTTATGTGGATGATATTATTTTTGGTTCTACTAATGAATCTCTTTGCCAAGTTTTTGAGTCATGCATGAAGGATGAGTTCGAAATGTCTATGATGGGAGAGCTCAACTATTTCCTTGGTCTCCAAATCAAGCAAAAGAAGGACGGGATCTTCATCAATCAAGCCAAGTACACAAAGGAACTCATCAAGAGGTTCGGGCTTGAAGGAGCTAAAGTGAGTAAAACTCCCATGGCAACAACTACAAAGCTTGATAAGGATGAACAAGGTAAAAGTGTAGACATTAAACTTTATCGTAGCATGATAGGTAGTTTATTGTATTTAACGGCTAGTAGGCCGGATATTATGTTTTCGGTTTGTCTTTGTGCTCATTTTCAATCTTGTCCTAAAGAGTCTCATATAATTGCGGTTAAACGTATAATTAGATACCTTAAGGGCACCATTGAAATGGGTTTGTGGTATCCGAAAACCGGCCAATTTTAAATGACGAGTTTTTCGGATGCCGACTATGCGGGTTGTAGGGTAGATAGGAAGAGTACAAGTGGAACATGTCA
The DNA here is from genome assembly GCA_038442645.1 of Agave tequilana. Taxonomy (NCBI): domain Eukaryota; kingdom Viridiplantae; phylum Streptophyta; class Magnoliopsida; order Asparagales; family Asparagaceae; genus Agave; species Agave tequilana. Next base: position 34,223 of record JAVJIF010004321.1, on the reverse strand, counting down.
ATTCCTTGGTAATTGTCTTGTCTCTTGGTCTTCCAAAAAGCAAAATTCGGTAGCCCTTTCAACCACCGAGACGGAGTATGTTGCAGCCGGAGCTTGTTGTGCACAAGTTCTTTGGATGAAACTGTAAGATCACCTAGAGGGGGGGTGAATAGGTGATGGCTAATCTAATGGTCACTTATGAACAATTAATGCGGAATTAAAACTAAGATGACCAAATAAAACTTCTTTTAATTAAACACTTATGTATAACACAAGAGTGTTGCCGAATTCCCCTTGCGAGGCTCTGGACAAGCTCCTCTAGATTCCCCTTGAATGGGTTGAGGTGCCGCGTTGGCTCTCTTGGTTGAATACTAGTGTTAACAACAATCCCAAGCAAGTATAGCAATTATGAGCACAAGGGTATATCATGCATATAAGAGATAAAGACTATAAAGTAATGCAAGATATAAAAGACAAAGAGAGAAGGAGAGATAGAGTGAGCAATCGCAAACACAAAGGGTTTGTTTCGAGGTTCGAGCACACTTGCTCTACATCCCCGCCTTCGACACACGAAGGATTTCCACTATGCACGATCCAACCGGATCTCTCCTTGGTGCCGCAACACCTACAATCCCTCGGACTCTCTAGTCCCTTACACACCACAAGCCCACCGGCTCGTCGAGGCCGCACCTCTAGCTACAAGAGTTCGCACCCGAACCCTTAAACAACCACGAGCACACTTGCCCGTCTCCTCAAAAGAACAAAGATGAAAACTTTGGTGATCTACAACACTTTGATCACCAATTACAAACTCTCACAACACAATCCTATGGATAATAGATAATGGATAGCTCAAGTGATTGTGAGAAAGCAAGGAAAAGAATTATGGTGAAAAACACAAGAAATCACTTTTACACTCTCTTGATGAATCTTCCCTTTTGATTGGAAGTATTTGCACACAAATTTTGTGGAGAAAACTTTCTGAAAGGAATGGGAAAATCTGGACAAAAGCTGTCCTAAAATCTTAGCTTCAAACAATGACAAAACCCCCTTTTATAGAGGCCAGAAAATCTGACCGTTGGGCTCTGTCAGAACTGCCGGTCAACCGCCAACGGTCAAAATCCGACCGTTGGAGCCTCCGGTCGACCGACCCGGTCGACCGAGCAACTGGAGGTGTAATACCCCGTTTCCGGAATACGTACTTAGTTGCGTATTCAGATTTTCAGTCGTATTTTTTCGATTTGTTTCCTGTATTTATTCTGTATGATGAATTCCTTATATGATTGTTTTTGTTTTGGATTTGGATTCGTGGATTCGGAGTCAGCCCTAGTCTGAACCGAAGGCCCGATCCTAGAGTATTGCTCGATTCAGACATTCTGATAATTAGAATTGACCGATTTTAGTTTTAAATACCATTTTCCATTATTATATATTTTCTATGATTTTCTAGATTTTTCTGGAATTAAAATGAAAGTCTTCAAAACCGGTGTCGGCCAGTGCCGCTGACCGATTCCTGAATTTTTAATTCTCAAACGGTTTGGAATTTCTAAATGATTCTTTAGACATTATTCCTTAGAATCATATTTTCTACCTACATTCTTTTTCTGAGGATTTTATGATTTTATGAGAATTCCAACGGAGTCGGTAGATACTGGTTCCGGGATTTTTAGTTTCAAAACTATAAAGTATTTCTTCAAACGGATTTCACTATCGGTCTTTATATATTATTATTGATTTTTGGTAATTATTTCGGGTCGTTCCGAGATACTTGAATTTCGGACGATTCCGGTATTTTTCCCGAAAGGTTTCCGCATCCGCAACTGAATCCCGGGAAGCCGCCACTTCCATTGTTTTCATTTTCTATTCCAAGAGAATTTCTTCCCTTTTCCATTTTCTTTCCCATTTCCTATTTTCTTTCTTTCCTTTCCTTTAACTTCCACCACACACTTTTCCTATTTTCCAAAATTCCAAATTCTTTTCTTATTCCACCAACTCCCACCTACCCCATTAAATGCATTTCTCTCTCCCTCTTCCCATGGCCGGCCAAGTGGCCAAGAGAAGGACACTCACCTCACCTCCACTTTGCAATTAAGCCCTCCCCTTTCATTTAATTGCAACACCTTTACAAAATCCAAATCCCATATATACATTTCCTTTTCATTTCAATCCCTTTCTTTCATTTCTCTTTACCAAAAGCCAAACCCTAGCTTTCACCACCTCCATCTCCTTCATCTCCACCAAGGCAACCACCACCACTTCTCCAACCTAGCTTCATCTTCTTCTTCCTTCATCACCATGGAAACCACCACCACAAGGTCAACAACACCAAAAGACTCCACCTTTCCTTTCATCATCAACCTCCATCACTTGGTGCCTTTTGGTGAGTAATTTTCATCACCAAGACTTGGTTATTTCTTAGCATGCTTAAGTTCACATATCATGTTCAATTATGCCATCAAAATCATATTTTTAGCCATCAAACACAAACCCTAGAAAACCTGTTCTGTATGCTGTTTCCAGTCGATTAGTCGACTTGACCTAGAACCTAGTCGACTAGAAACCCTTAGCTGAAACTTAACCTTTTCTGGAAACACAGTATTAGTCGACTTACCTTAGTTCCTAGTCGACTAGAGGCCCTTAGTCGACTACACCCTTGACCCTAGTCGACTAACCCTTCCTGGACCAGAAACCTTAACTCTCGGCCCTAGTCGACTTGACTATATTATTAGTCGACTATAGACTATTAGTCGACTACCCATTCTTCCCTAGTCGACTAATTTATCCTGAGACGGAAACCCCAACTTTCTGTATCACAGACTTAGTCGACTTAAGTATCTGTTAGTCGACTTAAGATCATTATTAGTCGACTACCCCTCCTAACCTAGTCGACTAACTATTCCCTGAAACCAAACCCAACTCTCTGGAAACCAGTTCTAGTCGACTATACCAGACTGTTAGTCGACTAACTCCACTATTAGTCGACTACTTTTCCATCCTAGTCGACTAACTTTGCCTAGCCATCTTAGTTGATTCCTTTCTTGAACATGAACCTTACCCTCTAGACTTACATCACCTATAGGTATTACTTGACTTGTCTTTAGACACACATCATCTTCCATTCTTTCTCTCTCTCATCTTCACTCTACATATTTATATCAGGTTTTGTGGCGCATCCCAGGCTTCCGTGAATTTCGGATATTTCGGTATATTGGTGACTCAGGCGAGTGTTCTCACTCGCTACCCTCTTACTTCTTATTTCATTGATTATGCGCATGTTCTCGCTTTAGCTTTCATGTATTTTATTTCATGTTCTATATCTTTTATTGCTTTATGCTATGCGTGGCCGACCCTTCGTGGTCGTTGGACTTGTTGGACTTTGGGTCCTTACTTTTATATTACCACTTGGCATTACTTTAGACCTGTTAGTTATGTGCTACCATTTGACATATGTATATCACCTGACATCTAGTGTGTTATCACCTGACCACTTGGCATGCTCTATGGCAAGACCCTATTGGTATGACCTGACTTACCCAGACTATTATCAATCTCTTGACATAACCTTGCCACCCGATTATTATCTATCTTTTATCATGTTTGGTTACTTGTTATATATCATCACCCTATCATGCTATCACTTTATACCCAGCATGATGTACTTGACTTGTGATTATCATTCTTACGGGAACTTGACTTATTATCCTGTATCATGATCAGTGACTTGTTTTCCTGCTTTACATGCAGTGACCTGACTATGTTATACTTATGTACTCCTGATTCCTGATCATGTCTATTTCCTGTTTTTCCCGTAAAGTGATAATTAAACTATTGAATCTTAAAATGGACTAACTTGTATTGGGTCGGGGGAAACATGCGGATATCGATATGTGTTCGTGTTTACAGTGGCATTAGGTTGTGCACTATATATCCGGTCTTACCTGTGGTACTCCAGGGGACCGAGGGGAGTGCTTTCTCCCTTTCCTGTTTACTGTCATGACAAGGGCATACATAAGTTCCTCCTGTTTAGCCTTGCGGCAGGTTCCGTCTTCAAGCAACGGAACAATCCTGGGCCGTGGTCCCGGGTATGCACGGGACCCACTGTAAACATAGTTCGTTGATACCCCCGCTGTTTCCAATAACAACCTCGACTTGCTTATATATGGATGTATGTGAGTTGGCCGTACACCGAGACACATACCTAGATATATGGGCAAGACGAGTAATAATAAAGTGTCATAATAACCGGCTTTTTAAGTTGTAAGTAGAGGTATGTGGAATGGGACGCATACCAAAGCCTGCAACTTAAACGGCTATGAATCTGTGCTGTGCCTTACCGTATTTGCTTTTCCCGGACTTTATATCGGATTTCATGTTTTATGAGTATCATGTTATAACTACCTGGTAGCTCGGATTGGTTTTATTCTGATTTCCTGTTTTATGATTATCATGCCATATCTATTCTTACCTGCTCTATCCTATCTGCCTCCTGAGTATTCCCACTTGATATATGCATTATTGTGCTCACCCTGCTTCACCACTTGGTTTTGCTTCACCACTCGCCTGGGGAGTATCATTTGACTCCCCTGGATCCTCACGTCCAGGTCATGGAGCTAGGAGCGTGTGATCGGAGTAGCGCAGTGGTAGCGTGGATCCCCAGCAGGCCTTTCAGAGTTCCATCCTTCCAGACCCCCTCTGTGCCTCTCGAGTTTTCCCTAGCAAACTCGTGAGTGCCCTTTTTCTATTTATGCTTGTACTTTCCTTGTATACGTGCATGTGAGCTTCATTTTATACTGTTCATATATATTGTATATCTTTTGTACTCTCGCATTTGCGCATGTTAGTGATATGATATTCATGTAATATTGTAATCACTCTGGTGATAATTCTGTAATTGTATATATGTGTTGGAATGTATAATGCACCATTTGCTTCCGTACTCTGATTCTTGTCTGTACTGATGCTTAGCGTATATACGGGAAGGTACTTCGGACTTACGTATATACGTTGCAGTGACGACCCCGTATTCGTGGAATCGGGGCGTTACAGGTTGGTATCAGAGCTTAGGCTCTAACTTCCTCAGTACGTCCAGACGGCAAATCAATGGTAAAGAGATTTGCAACTGGAATACATGAGTCTTGGTTATACATTCCAACTGCAAGTGCAGAGTTATCTATTTCTTGACTATCTTTCTTTTGATTTCAAATCCCTCCTTGACTATCTTTTCCTTGGATTCCTGATCTCTCCTATCCTTTCCCTGTTTTGGTTTTATGTTTTGGTTTTATGAAGCCTTATACTATTTTAAGATATGACTAGACTAGAGAGGTAGTGGCTGGTTCAGAAGGAAGCTATTATGTGATCTCTTCGGCCAATTCTATGAAGCTTGGTATTCTCCAGATCGATCTTGATCTGGCTATCTTTCAGAGGACAGCAGTCGGATTCTTAATTATCGGTCTTCTTTATTATGCTCAGGATTTTCGGGGTTTTCTTGATTACACAGCCACGACATCTTCAGCCGGAAATGCAGAGTATGATTATTATTCAGTTGACTTGAGAGCCCTACCTATAGTGCTTCATATCTTAATTAGTATAAATTCCAGCCTTTGTCCCCTTTGTATTCAATTTGCCCCTTAACGAAATTGCGACGACGCAATTTTTTGTAAGGTGGGTGGATTGTAATACCCCGTTTCCGGAATACGTACTTAGTTGCGTATTCAGATTTTCAGTCGTATTTTTTCGATTTGTTTCCTGTATTTATTCTGTATGATGAATTCCTTATATGATTGTTTTTGTTTTGGATTTGGATTCGTGGATTCGGAGTCAGCCCTAGTCTGAACCGAAGGCCCGATCCTAGAGTATTGCTCGATTCAGACATTCTGATAATTAGAATTGACCAATTTTAGTTTTAAATACCATTTTCCATTATTATATATTTTCTATGATTTTCTAGATTTTTCTGGAATTAAAATGAAAGTCTTCAAAACCGGTGTCGGCCAGTGCCGCTGACCGATTCCTGGATTTTTAATTCTCAAACGGTTTGGAATTTCTAAATGATTCTTTAGACATTATTCCTTAGAATCATATTTTCTACCTACATTCTTTTTCTGAGGATTTTATGATTTTATGAGAATTCCAACGGAGTCGGTAGATAACTGGTTCCGGGATTTTTAGTTTCAAAACTATAAAGTATTTCTTCAAACGGATTTCACTATCGGTCTTTATATATTATTATTGATTTTTGGTAATTATTTCGGGTCGTTCCGAGATACTTGAATTTCGGACGATTCCGGTATTTTTCCCGAAAGGTTTCCGCATCCGCAACTGAATCCCGGGAAGCCGCCACTTCCATTGTTTTCATTTTCTATTCCAAGAGAATTTCTTCCCTTTTCCATTTTCTTTCCCATTTCCTATTTTCTTTCTTTCCTTTCCTTTAACTTCCACCACACACTTTTCCTATTTTCCAAAATTCCAAATTCTTTTCTTATTCCACCAACTCCCACCCACCCCATTAAATGCATTTCTCTCTCCCTCATCCCATGGCCGGCCAAGTGGCCAAGAGAAGGACACTCACCTCACCTCCACTTTGCAATTAAGCCCTCCCCTTTCATTTAATTGCAACACCTTTACAAAATCCAAATCCCATATATACATTTCCTTTTCATTTCAATCCCTTTCTTTCATTTCTCTTTACCAAAAGCCAAACCCTAGCTTTCACCACCTCCATCTCCTTCATCTCCACCAAGGCAACCACCACCACTTCTCCAACCTAGCTTCATCTTCTTCTTCCTTCATCACCATGGAAACCACCACCACAAGGTCAACAACACCAAAAGACTCCACCTTTCCTTTCATCATCAACCTCCATCACTTGGTGCCTTTTGGTGAGTAATTTTCATCACCAAGACTTGGTTATTTCTTAGCATGCTTAAGTTCACATATCATGTTCAATTATGCCATCAAAATCATATTTTTAGCCATCAAACACAAACCCTAGAAAACCTGTTCTGTATGCTGTTTCCAGTCGATTAGTCGACTTGACCTAGAACCTAGTCGACTAGAAACCCTTAGCTGAAACTTAACCTTTTCTGGAAACACAGTATTAGTCGACTTACCTTAGTTCCTAGTCGACTAGAGGCCCTTAGTCGACTACACCCTTGACCCTAGTCGACTAACCCTTCCTGGACCAGAAACCTTAACTCTCGGCCCTAGTCGACTTGACTATATTATTAGTCGACTATAGACTATTAGTCGACTACCCATTCTTCCCTAGTCGACTAATTTATTCTGAGACGGAAACCCCAACTTTCTGTATCACAGACTTAGTCGACTTAAGTATCTGTTAGTCGACTTAAGATCATTATTAGTCGACTACCCCTCCTAACCTAGTCGACTAACTATTCCCTGAAACCAAACCCAACTCTCTGGAAACCAGTTCTAGTCGACTATACCAGACTGTTAGTCGACTAACTCCACTATTAGTCGACTACTTTTCCATCCTAGTCGACTAACTTTGCCTAGCCATCTTAGTTGATTCCTTTCTTGAACATGAACCTTACCCTCTAGACTTACATCACCTATAGGTATTACTTGACTTGTCTTTAGACACACATCATCTTCCATTCTTTCTCTCTCTCATCTTCACTCTACATATTTATATCAGGTTTTGTGGCGCATCCCAGGCTTCCGTGAATTTCGGATATTTCGGTATATTGGTGACTCAGGCGAGTGTTCTCACTCGCTACCCTCTTACTTCTTATTTCATTGATTATGCGCATGTTCTCGCTTTAGCTTTCATGTATTTTATTTCATGTTCTATATCTTTTATTGCTTTATGCTATGCGTGGCCGACCCTTCGTGGTCGTTGGACTTGTTGGACTTTGGGTCCTTACTTTTATATTACCACTTGGCATTACTTTAGACCTGTTAGTTATGTGCTACCATTTGACATATGTATATCACCTGACATCTAGTGTGTTATCACCTGACCACTTGGCATGCTCTATGGCAAGACCCTATTGGTATGACCTGACTTACCCAGACTATTATCAATCTCTTGACATAACCTTGCCACCCGATTATTATCTATCTTTTATCATGTTTGGTTACTTGTTATATATCATCACCCTATCATGCTATCACTTTATACCCAGCATGATGTACTTGACTTGTGATTATCATTCTTACGGGAACTTGACTTATTATCCTGTATCATGATCAGTGACTTGTTTTCCTGCTTTACATGCAGTGACCTGACTATGTTATACTTATGTACTCCTGATTCCTGATCATGTCTATTTCCTGTTTTTCCCGTAAAGTGATAATTAAACTATTGAATCTTAAAATGGACCAACTTGTATTGGGTCGGGGAAACATGCGGATATCGATATGTGTTCGTGTTTACAGTGGCATTAGGTTGTGCACTATATATCCGGTCTTACCTGTGGTACTCCAGGGGACCGAGGGGAGTGCTTTCTCCCTTTCCTGTTTACTGTCATGACAAGGGCATACATAAGTTCCTCCTGTTTAGCCTTGCGGCAGGTTCCGTCTTCAAGCAACGGAACAATCCTGGGCCGTGGTCCCGGGTATGCACGGGACCCACTGTAAACATAGTTCGTTGATACCCCCGCTGTTTCCAATAACAACCTCGACTTGCTTATATATGGATGTATGTGAGTTGGCCGTACACCGAGACACATACCTAGATATATGGCAAGACGAGTAATAATAAAGTGTCATAATAACCGGCTTTTTAAGTTGTAAGTAGAGGTATGTGGAATGGGACGCATACCAAAGCCTGCAACTTAAACGGCTATGAATCTGTGCTGTGCCTTACCGTATTTGCTTTTCCCGGACTTTATATCGGATTTCATGTTTTATGAGTATCATGTTATAACTACCTGGTAGCTCGGATTGGTTTTATTCTGATTTCCTGTTTTATGATTATCATGCCATATCTATTCTTACCTGCTCTATCCTATCTGCCTCCTGAGTATTCCCACTTGATATATGCATTATTGTGCTCACCCTGCTTCACCACTTGGTTTTGCTTCACCACTCGCCTGGGGAGTATCATTTGACTCCCCTGGATCCTCACGTCCAGGTCATGGAGCTAGGAGCGTGTGATCGGAGTAGCGCAGTGGTAGCGTGGATCCCCAGCAGGCCTTTCAGAGTTCCATCCTTCCAGACCCCCTCTGTGCCTCTCGAGTTTTTCCCTAGCAAACTCGTGAGTGCCCTTTTTCTATTTATGCTTGTACTTTCCTTGTATACGTGCATGTGAGCTTCATTTTATACTGTTCATATATATTGTATATCTTTTGTACTCTCGCATTTGCGCATGTTAGTGATATGATATTCATGTAATATTGTAATCACTCTGGTGATAATTCTGTAATTGTATATATGTGTTGGAATGTATAATGCACCATTTGCTTCCGTACTCTGATTCTTGTCTGTACTGATGCTTAGCGTATATACGGGAAGGTACTTCGGACTTACGTATATACGTTGCAGTGACGACCCCGTATTCGTGGAATCGGGGCGTTACAGGTTGGTATCAGAGCTTAGGCTCTAACTTCCTCAGTACGTCCAGACGGCAAATCAATGGTAAAGAGATTTGCAACTGGAATACATGAGTCTTGGTTATACATTCCAACTGCAAGTGCAGAGTTATCTATTTCTTGACTATCTTTCCTTTGATTTCAAATCCCTCCTTGACTATCTTTTCCTTGGATTCCTGATCTCTCCTATCCTTTCCCTGTTTTGGTTTTATGTTTTGGTTTTATGAAGCCTTATACTATTTTAAGATATGACTAGACTAGAGAGGTAGTGGCTGGTTCAGAAGGAAGCTATTATGTGATCTCTTCGGCCAATTCTATGAAGCTTGGTATTCTCCAGATCGATCTTGATCTGGCTATCTTTCAGAGGACAGCAGTCGGATTCTTAATTATCGGTCTTCTTTATTATGCTCAGGATTTTCGGGGTTTTCTTGATTACACAGCCACGACATCTTCAGCCGGAAATGCAGAGTATGATTATTATTCAGTTGACTTGAGAGCCCTACCTATAGTGCTTCATATCTTAATTAGTATAAATTCCAGCCTTTGTCCCCTTTGTATTCAATTTGCCCCTTAACGAAATTGCGACGACGCAATTTTTTGTAAGGTGGGTGGATTGTAATACCCCGTTTCCGGAATACGTACTTAGTTGCGTATTCAGATTTTCAGTCGTATTTTTTCGATTTGTTTCCTGTATTTATTCTGTATGATGAATTCCTTATATGATTGTTTTTTGTTTTGGATTTGGATTCGTGGATTCGGAGTCAGCCCTAGTCTGAACCGAAGGCCCGATCCTAGAGTATTGCTCGATTCAGACATTCTGATAATTAGAATTGACCATTTTAGTTTTAAATACCATTTTCCATTATTATATATTTTCTATGATTTTCTAGATTTTTCTGGAATTAAAATGAAAGTCTTCAAAACCGGTGTCGGCCAGTGCCGCTGACCGATTCCTAGATTTTTAATTCTCAAACGGTTTGGAATTTCTAAATGATTCTTTAGACATTATTCCTTAGAATCATATTTTCTACCTACATTCTTTTTCTGAGGATTTTATGATTTTATGAGAATTCCAACGGAGTCGGTAGATAACTGGTTCCGGGATTTTTAGTTTCAAAACTATAAAGTATTTCTTCAAACGGATTTCACTATCGGTCTTTATATATTATTATTGATTTTTGGTAATTATTTCGGGTCGTTCCGAGATACTTGAATTTCGGACGATTCCGGTATTTTTCCCGAAAGGTTTCCGCATCCGCAACTGAATCCCGGGAAGCCGCCACTTCCATTGTTTTCATTTCTATTCCAAGAGAATTTCTTCCCTTTTCCATTTTCTTTCCCATTTCCTATTTTCTTTCTTTCCTTTCCTTTAACTTCCACCACACACTTTTCCTATTTTCCAAAATTCCAAATCTTTTCTTATTCCACCAACTCCCACCTACCCCATTAAATGCATTTCTCTCTCCCTCATCCCATGGCCGGCCAAGTGGCCAAGAGAAGGACACTCACCTCACCTCCACTTTGCAATTAAGCCCTCCCCTTTCATTTAATTGCAACACCTTTACAAAATCCAAATCCCATATATACATTTCCTTTTCATTTCAATCCCTTTCTTTCATTTCTCTTTACCAAAAGCCAAACCCTAGCTTTCACCACCTCCATCTCCTTCATCTCCACCAAGGCAACCACCACCACTTCTCCAACCTAGCTTCATCTTCTTCTTCCTTCATCACCATGGAAACCACCACCACAAGGTCAACAACACCAAAAGACTCCACCTTTCCTTTCATCATCAACCTCCATCACTTGGTGCCTTTTGGTGAGTAATTTTCATCACCAAGACTTGGTTATTTCTTAGCATGCTTAAGTTCACATATCATGTTCAATTATGCCATCAAAATCATATTTTTAGCCATCAAACACAACCCTAGAAAACCTGTTCTGTATGCTGTTTCCAGTCGATTAGTCGACTTGACCTAGAACCTAGTCGACTAGAAACCCTTAGCTGAAACTTAACCTTTTCTGGAAACACAGTATTAGTCGACTTACCTTAGTTCCTAGTCGACTAGAGGCCCTTAGTCGACTACACCCTTGACCCTAGTCGACTAACCCTTCCTGGACCAGAAACCTTAACTCTCGGCCCTAGTCGACTTGACTATATTATTAGTCGACTATAGACTATTAGTCGACTACCCATTCTTCCCTAGTCGACTAATTTATCCTGAGACGGAAACCCCAACTTTCTGTATCACAGACTTAGTCGACTTAAGTATCTGTTAGTCGACTTAAGATCATTATTAGTCGACTACCCCTCCTAACCTAGTCGACTAACTATTCCCTGAAACCAAACCCAACTCTCTGGAAACCAGTTCTAGTCGACTATACCAGACTGTTAGTCGACTAACTCCACTATTAGTCGACTACTTTTCCATCCTAGTCGACTAACTTTGCCTAGCCATCTTAGTTGATTCCTTTCTTGAACATGAACCTTACCCTCTAGACTTACATCACCTATAGGTATTACTTGACTTGTCTTTAGACACACATCATCTTCCATTCTTTCTCTCTCTCATCTTCACTCTACATATTTATATCAGGTTTTGTGGCGCATCCCAGGCTTCCGTGAATTTCGGATATTTCGGTATATTGGTGACTCAGGCGAGTGTTCTCACTCGCTACCCTCTTACTTCTTATTTCATTGATTATGCGCATGTTCTCGCTTTAGCTTTCATGTATTTTATTTCATGTTCTATATCTTTTATTGCTTTATGCTATGCGTGGCCGACCCTTCGTGGTCGTTGGACTTGTTGGACTTTGGGTCCTTACTTTTATATTACCACTTGGCATTACTTTAGACCTGTTAGTTATGTGCTACCATTTGACATATGTATATCACCTGACATCTAGTGTGTTATCACCTGACCACTTGGCATGCTCTATGGCAAGACCCTATTGGTATGACCTGACTTACCCAGACTATTATCAATCTCTTGACATAACCTTGCCACCCGATTATTATCTATCTTTTATCATGTTTGGTTACTTGTTATATATCATCACCCTATCATGCTATCACTTTATACCCAGCATGATGTACTTGACTTGTGATTATCATTCTTACGGGAACTTGACTTATTATCCTGTATCATGATCAGTGACTTGTTTTCCTGCTTTACATGCAGTGACCTGACTATGTTATACTTATGTACTCCTGATTCCTGATCATGTCTATTTCCTGTTTTTCCCGTAAAGTGATAATTAAACTATTGAATCTTAAAATGGACCAACTTGTATTGGGTCGGGGAAACATGCGGATATCGATATGTGTTCGTGTTTACAGTGGCATTAGGTTGTGCACTATATATCCGGTCTTACCTGTGGTACTCCAGGGGACCGAGGGGAGTGCTTTCTCCCTTTCCTTTTTACTGTCATGACAAGGGCATACATAAGTCCCTCCTGTTTAGCCTTGCGGCAGGTTCCGTCTTCAAGCAACGGAACAATCCTGGGCCGTGGTCCCGGGTATGCACGGGACCCACTGTAAACATAGTTCGTTGATACCCCCGCTGTTTCCAATAACAACCTCGACTTGCTTATATATGGATGTATGTGAGTTGGCCGTACACCGAGACACATACCTAGATATATGGGCAAGACGAGTAATAATAAAGTGTCATAATAACCGGCTTTTTAAGTTGTAAGTAGAGGTATGTGGAATGGGACGCATACCAAAGCCTGCAACTTAAACGGCTATGAATCTGTGCTGTGCCTTACCGTATTTGCTTTTCCGGACTTTATATCGGATTTCATGTTTTATGAGTATCATGTTATAACTACCTGGTAGCTCGGATTGGTTTTATTCTGATTTCCTGTTTTATGATTATCATGCCATATCTATTCTTACCTGCTCTATCCTATCTGCCTCCTGAGTATTCCCACTTGATATATGCATTATTGTGCTCACCCTGCTTCACCACTTGGTTTTGCTTCACCACTCGCCTGGGGAGTATCATTTGACTCCCCTGGATCCTCACGTCCAGGTCATGGAGCTAGGAGCGTGTGATCGGAGTAGCGCAGTGGTAGCGTGGATCCCCAGCAGGCCTTTCAGAGTTCCATCCTTCCAGACCCCCTCTGTGCCTCTCGAGTTTTTCCCTAGCAAACTCGTGAGTGCCCTTTTTCTATTTATGCTTGTACTTTCCTTGTATACGTGCATGTGAGCTTCCTTTTATACTGTTCATATATATTGTATATCTTTTGTACTCTCGCATTTGCGCATGTTAGTGATATGATATTCATGTAATATTGTAATCACTCTGGTGATAATTCTGTAATTGTATATATGTGTTGGAATGTATAATGCACCATTTGCTTCCGTACTCTGATTCTTGTCTGTACTGATGCTTAGCGTATATACGGGAAGGTACTTCGGACTTACGTATATACGTTGCAGTGACGACCCCGTATTCGTGGAATCGGGGCGTTACAGGAGGAGAGAGTAAACTCTCTGTCGGTCGACCGGACCGGTCGACCGAGATTTCCTGAGAGCAAAGCTCTCTGAAGCGGTCGACCGTCCCGGTCGACCGTTCTCCAGTGCACACAGGCGTGCACGTCTGTGCACGTCCGGTCGACCGGTCCGGTCGACCGGACCAGCCTGTCAGGCCAGTTCTGGGTCTGCACAGTTAAGGGATTAGGAAATAGGTCTTTTAACTTAATAAAAATCCCATAAATTCACAGTAAATCTAAAAAATAGTTTTAATCACAATAAAAACTGTTTTTCTAAAACTTGTTTTTTTCCATAACTTCACAAATTACAAAAACAAGATATTTGAGTTCATTTTAAAGCATAGTGTGTATGGATATGATCCACTACACAATCAATATGAAATATCTATGTTTTTGACATTAAAGCTCTAATCATGATTTTGGTTTAAAGATATGAACTATGAAATACCAAAATCCAAGATAAATATTTTGTCACAAAGAAAAATCTTTTTCTAAATAAAAATTCTTTTCTAAACATAAAATTCTTTTATGAAAACAATTCTATCAAGAGTTCTATCAAGAGTGTGTGTGTGATATAGACTTGAGCAATCCACCAACTATCTATCCTTTACATTTTTTCTAAAACAAAAATAAAATCTTATACCTAGACACAAGTCTTCATCTTCTTGAAGTCTTCACTTGAAGGCTTCTCATCTTCTTGACTTGGTTCAAGCTTGATCCAAAGCTCCTTGGATCACCCCGTGCTAGCTCCAAATCTTGACATTTAATCCTTTGTTGAGCTTTGCACCTACTAAGATCTTGATAAAGAATCTGTCACTAATTAAACAAGATCATTAGCAAATATAACTACATGAGTTGATCATCATCAAAACTAGAGTGATAGGCCTTTGGGCCAACAGAAACATACTCTCCTTGACTATGATTTACATTTTGATCATATTAAAATATTTTGTGATAATACTGGTACTATTCATATGACAAAGAATGCAAATCAACATAGTAAAACTAAGCACATTGACATTAGGTATCACTTTCTTAGAGATTACTTTGAGAAAGGTGATATTGATATTGATTATGTTTCTACCGATTTTCAACTTGCCGATATTTTTACAAAACCTTTAGATTATGCTAGATTTACTTTTATTTGTGGTGAGTTGAATGTTTGTGTTATGGATTCATGAAAATTCTTGTTTAACCCTTTTTGATGTATGACAAAAAGGGGGAGAAAAAGTATGTTATAATCTGGTTTTGAACATATTGCTTTGGTTTTAGAAAGTTTTAGAACTATATTTACTTTGTACAACATTATATGGTGTTTTGAGTTTTGTATAAGTAGTTTTTATGCTTTATGTATATAGTCATTTCTTTTATACATAGCATAATTTGAGGGGGAGCTTCCAAGCTCTTCTTCCATTTGTTTAAAATAACTTATATGTTTTGTCATCATCAAAAAGGGGGAGATTGTTGGCCCAAGGTTACAATCACCCGTTTTAGTGTGTTTTGATGATTACAAAACATATGTAGTTATTTGTACTAATCATGTTTGTTGTTTTAGTGTGTTTCAGGATTCTAATATGTCATGGAGTGTTCTTCCCTAAAGGAAGGTTGATTTGGCTGAAGTCGGTTCAAATTGGATTCAAGACACAAGATTCTCAAGATCATATGAAGCCCACTTTAAGACTTTGTAGTCATCTAGAATCAATGTAAGAAATAGTTTGTTAAAGTTTGAGTTTTGGTAAATTGGCTCTAGGACACACACACACACACACATTTTCAAAATACAAGTTTTGTTCTTAGTATTTGTTTTTTAGTCTCATGCCTTGATAAATATACATGACTCAAATTTTTACAAAATATATATCATGTTTAAATCATGTATGTTTATCCCTCCAGCATGATACTTTGTCATATATCCATATAAAAATATTTTACAAATTTTTCCAAGTCCAAAAATTCTTCTCAGTTTTTCTGTTTCAAGCTGGACCGGCCGACCGGATCGGTCGACCGGATCCTGTATCCAGGACGTGCACGCTCGTGCACGTCTGTCGGTCGGCCGACCGGCCGACCGTCTGAAAACTTTTGCTCTCTGTTTTTCTTCGGTCGACCCGAGCTCAACGGCTCTTTGCCAGCAGGGCTGACGGTCGACCGGGCCGGTCGACCGCCAAGCCTGCCAGCTGCCAACCGCTCTTTCCTCTTTTGTGAAATTCTGAAAATTTATTTTTGGTCTGTTTTGTGGCAGATTTTCTCTGAACTTTGGGGATTATTTTCTGATCAAATAAGCTCTATTTTAATGTGTTTTAATCCCCTCTCCTCCCTATAAATAGGGAGAATAGCCTCTTGCAAAGACACTAAGAAAATTTCCTAGTTTTTAAGATTTCAAAAGAAAAGAAAAGTTTCAAAAGCTCTCAATTTTTAGATCATTCTTGTTCCTTGATTTTTCAGTTGTTTTGCAAGTTATTTTCATTTACAACTGAGCTTAGTTTTCTCATTACACTTCTAGAGCCAAAATTCCCTACTTAATCTATAAGGAAGTTGTAAAAGAGAGTTTGTAAGAAGTTTGTGATCTTGTTGTGATCACCTGGTTACTTGTAGCTTCTTCTTCTTGTTCTTGTGGAGTTACCTCTTCGGTAGAGGTTCTTGTAAGTGGTGGAGTTCGGTGCTCCGGTCTTCGGTAGACCATTGTAAAGTGCTCAAGGATAGTGAAAACCCTTCACGGCGGTGAAGGCGGGGAGTAAAGCGGTGGCTCGAACCTCGAAACAAATATCTTGTGTTTGCGATTGCCTTGTGTTTTGCTTTCCATTGCCTTCTATTTTTATTGCACTCTATTGCTCATTATTACTTGCTTGTGTTTCTTTCCTTGTGATATACATTGTGTGCACTTCACCATTACATTCATACTTTGCTATTGTCGATCAATTCTCATACAACAAGATTGCATTGCGCACCTCTAACTCATATTCAGAGGAATCAGGAGGAAGGAGTTCAGAACCCTTCACCGGGTATTCGGTTCTTAGTCTTATTTTGAGAGATCGTTGCATCCATTCATTCATAATTGTTTAAAAAGATTGTTAGATTAGCATTTACACCTATTCACCCCCCCCCCTCTAGTGTTTTTCACTAACCCCCATGGACCCAAAAGAGTATGGGTACCAAAGACCACCCCTATTATATTTGATATAGGTGTGGGTTCTCGCATGACGTGAGAGTTGCGGTACCTTGGAGTGGATGCGTTCCGAGCTTCATGTGGACTATTTGGATGCATCACTTTCAAGGGAAGTTTGGTGGGAGGACCACCTTAGTTTGGAGAACTAGAGAGGTGCCCTCATCAGTTTTGGTATCGATCTCTAACTCCCGTTTATATTTACATGCCTTCATATCATTGTTTATAGCATGTTTTGATTATTATGAAAATGCAATGATTATTAGATCATTGACATGCATGTATAGCTTTTGAGACACCCATGTTTAATATGGATCATTCTTTGTGTTCTCGCATATGTTTAGTTATTATGTATATCATAGGTCTAATAGCATGTGGATTTACATAATGATCGGTTTTATGTTTATCATGTTGATTTATGTCTTGTTTTATGCTTCATGATTTGAATATATGTTTAAATGTTAGTTTTCATTAAGACTAGGATTTATACTTATACATATAGTGGGCCACAAATAAACTTTTATATGTTGTGCTTGAATCTTATTTGTACCCATTAGATGTGCTAGTATAGTCTAGTTTTGATGATTCATGCATTTTAACTTGTATTCCTCATTTTGGACATGTTTTATGATCATATGTTTTCACTTCATGTATATGTCTATTTTGCCAAACTTAAGATATACATGTATATCCCTTGAGTCATTTACTTTTCATGCTAATCTTTATTATGGACTCAATTGTGTTTAGGGATATGTATGTATACCTTTTATTTTGTCAAGACATACATATACCTTGAAGGGCTTCTAGTTTTAATGATTTTCATATTTTCATGATTTAAGGAATTTCTTATTTGAGCTTGATTGCCCATTTTCATGACTATATTTTTCACATTATGCTTATGCACTCACATTATTTATGTTTTCTTATGATTTTGTTTTCATGAGTATGATATATGCTTCATAGTTTTTGAGTGTTGGTAATCATGTGATTTACATGTGTTTTATGGAATATAATCTTTGTTTTATTCCTTACTTGAAGGATTTCGTACTAGTTTTCAAGATTTTTTATTTAACTAGTTGCGGTATTCTTTGTTATGGTTGAGTTTTCAAACATACTATATTTTTCAAACCTATTTTTGAAAACCCCTACCTTCCAAGGGCGGTTGGATGGGAGACCATGCACATGTATGCTTTATAGTGAAAATCATTTTAAACTTGAGCATGAAATGGGTGGTAGGTAATGTGAGATATACACTTAATATTATTGTTGTTTCAATTGGTATCATTAGACTTTTTCAATTGGTATCAATATTGACATTTTTCTTGTATACTCATATATTGTTTTGTGTATGTATGCTTTCATTTGGTATCATCAATTTTGATTGGTACTCATTTTTCATACACCTATACATGTTTTATTTGTGCTTACTATATCCCTATATTTTTTAGCACAAATTTTGTTTATGCTAAAGCTTGTCTTTTAATGACTATTATGTTTCAATTGATTAGTTTTCAATTGGTATTCAATACAAGCTTATGCATCGTTTTATTTGGTATTTCATAAAGGGGGAGAAATTTAGTATTTTTATCTTTCAATTTGTATTTTGTTTACCGTTGATTTCTACTCCCATACTTTATAATGAAAAATGATTAGAAAATGAATATTAATTTTGTTTTGGTATCATATGTTCAAAATGAAATATACTTTCAATTGGTATCAAGATGCTTATTTGTTTACTCACTATTGGTATCAAGATTTTGTTTACTTTCATTGGTATCTATTGATCTATCTCTTTCAATTGGTATCCATGAAAATTTATTTCGGTATCTTAAAATTTGACTTACTAAGATTTCTCAAAATTTGTTTTATTGAGAAAATTCAAATTTTTGTTTTAAGAATTGTTAAAAATATTTTGATATGATTGCATATATGCAAGGGGAGTTTAACATCTCTTCTACATATAGATTCATGTTGAGTGTATCTTATATTGAGGAGCTTGACAACTCTTCTTTATGCGATACACGTGTGTAGGGGGAGCTTCACATCTCTTCTTATGCATTGCGTATTATGTGTTATGTGAATTAGGGCTTGTCATCCCTTCTTCATGTAATGCATATATGTAGGGAAGTTAACTTAGCGTCTTCCTCTTCATGAATGTATATCGCATATATTCTTATTATTGATTTGTTTGATGTCACCCTTTATTGATTTTTTGTTTCGGACAAAAAGGGGGACAACATTGTTTTGTTTTTACTTTAACCCCTTTGTTGATGATTGACAAAAAGGGGAGAAGTATTTGGTATATATATGTAGGATTTAAGGATTTATGTTTATGCATATATGTTTTGTTTTGTTTTGCAAATACAAGGAGATAAGAATTTGATGAGTTTTTATGCATATATGCTTATTTGGCATGTTGTATTTGCATACATATTTATGAGCTTTCATTGCATATCTTATTGTTTATTTGCTATGCATGAGTTAAGGGGGAGCTTCTTTGAAGCTTAACTTTAATCCATGCATATATAACTCTATGAGTTTTGTCATCATCAAAAAAGGGGAGATTGTTGGCCCAGAGGCCTTCCACTCTAGGTTTGATGATGATTAACTCATGTAGTTATGTTTACTAATAATCTTGTGATGTTTAGTTTCAGATCATTAATCAAGATATTAGTTGGTGATTAGCTTCAACAAAAGTGTTTCGAAGTTTTCACATGGTGATTCAAGAGCCCGAGCATCAAGATCATATCATAGCACTCGTTGGAGTCTAGCTCGGTGGATCACGAAGTGTTGGATCGAGTCGACTTGAAGACGGTGTTCCTCAAGAAGACCTTCGGTACCATAGTTTAGTTTGTGTTTAGATCCATTTGTAAAGATTAGATAGTGTGATATGCTCAAGTTCACACTACACACACGTTTTCATATTTTGGATTCGGTTTTTCGGTTTTTAGTTTAACCGATATTGGTTTCATGAATAGTTAGTATCAATACAAGTTTACATGTTTTTATATATTAGATGTATTCTATATACATGCATGCTTTACTTCCTAGACAAACTTATTTTGGTATGCCTATTCATGAGTTTTGTGTTTTGGTATTTTTAACAAAACATATTTTTGGAATTAAAGTCAAAAACATGGATATGTATATGTTTCATGTATATTGGACCTATATCCATATGCAACATGCTTTATAATGTTTAAGTATCATGCTTTTGTATTTGGATGAGTGTTGGACAAAGTTTATTTGAAAAATAAAAGTTTGAAAAAATACAGGTTTTGGTTTTCGGTAATTTTTCCATAACACAAAAATGGTTCAAAATATTTGATAATTGTGTTGAAATTTTTATCACATGTTTGTATATCATATAAATTGTTAGAAACTATTTTTGTGGATTTTTAGAAGTTTTATGGGATTTTTTAGAATATTTAAAAACCCAGTTTTCTGACCCAGATTGCCTTCTGCAACGCTATGGCGGTCGACCGGTCGGTCGACCGACGTGCACATCCCTGTGCACGTTGGCCAGGTACAAGGCCCGGTCGACCGCTCGGTCGACCGGCCAGAGAGCACTTGCTCTCTGGATTTGGGCGGTCGACCGGGCGGTCGACCGGCTCCTTCCAACGGTCAAAAATATGACCGTCGGCGGTCGACCGGCCGGTCGACCGCCGGCCGGTCGACCGCCAGCCGCCAGGGCTGACAAAAAGCCCCAACGGCTAGTTTTTTTGTAGAGGGCTATTTAAGCCCCATTTCTTTGGGTTTTTGCCAAGGTTTTTGAGTAGAAAAATTTTCCTATTCTCTGGTTTTCAAAGCAAATTTTCAAAAGTGTTTAAGAGCCAAAAGATCTATCTTTATATTGTTTTAGGGTTTTTGGAAAAATCAAAGAAAATAGAAATTTGGGAGATTTGTGTTGTTCTTCATTTCCATCATCTTTAAAGAGTTTTCCCAAAGTTTTTCTTTGAGTTTTTGATTTCCAAAACACATTGTTTTTTCACTTGAGTTATATCTACTATCCTATTCTATAGGATCATTTATTTGTGGGAAAAGAGATTGGTTTGTGGTTGAGATATACCACCTTGTTGTAAACCCTTCATTTGTGGTTGTTGGTTGCTCCCTCTTTGGTAGAGGTTTAGGTTGTATTGGTTGGATTGGTGGAGTTCGGTACTCCGGTCTTCGGTAAACCATTTGTATTGCCTCGATGGAGGTTGTATTTGTTGGATTGGTGGAGTTCGGTACTCCGGTCTTCGGTAGACCATTTGTATTGCCTTGGTGGAGATTGTATTGGTTGAGAGAGGAGTTCAGTACTCCTAGTGGATTGAAAATCCTTCTCGGTGAAGGCGGGGATGTAGAGCTCGGTGCTCGAACCTCGAAACACATCTTCTTGTTTGCGTTTGATCAATTGACTCTCAACCCTCTCTCTTTTTATTTGTGTATTGCATCATACATATTGTCATATCTTATATGCTTGTGTTGTGCCTTGCATTGAATCATATTGCTCATCATATTTTATATGCTTGGATTGTTTGTGTGTGCCTCACTTGTGCCTAACCACGAGAGCTTCATATAGCACCTCAACTCTTATTCAGAGGAATCAAGAGGAGTTAGTCCAGAGCCCTTCACAGGGAATTCGGCTACACTCGTTGGTTGCACCAAGTGTTGTTACAATTAAGTTTTAATTTTCGCATTTAGTTCATTAATTAGCATTATCACCTATTCACCCCCCCTCTAGGTGATTTCACAAAAGACGTGTACAACCATTTGGCTGGAGGGCCGGTCGTCTGGGCGGTTGACCATCCAAAGAGCTCTGCTCTCTGCCAGAGAGCTCTGCTCTCTGATTCGGCCCCGGTCAACGGTGGCACAACGGTCAAAAATCCAGTCGACCGGTGGCACAACGGTCAGAAATCCGACTATTGGCCGGTCGATCGGGCGGTCGACCGACAGCAGCGTCAGCTGCTGATTTGGCCTCCAACGGTCATATTTTTGGAGCTTATAAATTTGGGTTCCCTTGTACTGTTTTGTATAAGATTTTTGGAGAGTTTTCAAGCTAATTTTCCCATCTATTTCAGAGATTTTCTCCACTTGGTTTAGAGATAAAACTTCAACATCAAAAGGAGAGTTTTCAAGAGTGCTTTTCAAAAGAGATTTCTTGAGTTTTTCACCACAAATTTATCCAAGTTTTTCTCACACATACTTGAGCTTTCTATTGCCATATCTATCCTATAAGAGAGTTATTGTGAGACTGTTATGAGGTAATCAAAGTGTTGAGATCACCAAAGTGTTCATCTTTTATTTTAGGAGGCGAACTTACGGGTTCGTGTTGTTTCGAGTTCTTATAGGAGCTCGTTGTAGAGGTGCGGCCTCGGCAAGCTAATGTGCTTGCGTGTGCTATTCTTACGGGAACAAGAGAGGAACTAGTGAGTCTAAGGAGTTCTAGTGTGAACTCGTCGTAGGTGTTGTGGCACCAAGTGGTCCAGTGGGATCGGTTTCTAGTGGAAATCCTTCATAGTGTTGAAGGCGGGGACATAGAGCAAGGGTGTTCAAGCCTCGAAATAATTCTCTTGTGTTTGCAATTGCTCTCATCTCTCTCTCTTGTGTTTATATCTTGCATGCTCTTATTGTTCATATTCATTACTTGCTTAATATACTTTTGCTCTATTGTTATATGCTTGGGTTTGTTTGCTCACACTTGTATTCAACCAAGAGAGCCATAGCGGCACCTCAACTCTTATCTAGAGGAATCTCGAGGAGATAGTCCAGAGCCCTTCACTAGGAATTCGGTTACACTTGTGTTATATTTGGTGTGCTTAGCATAATAGTTTTTAGTTTGCTTAAATTGTTTTAATTCCGTATTAATTCATCATTAGATTAGCTAGTCACCTATCACCCCCTTCTCTAGGTGAACTTCATTTTTCAAATATTACGAACCCGGCATATCATAACTTTAACCAACCTAGTGCGCCGGATTGGTCTTATCTGAATCAATACAACGCATGCCCCTAATTTTGTGACCATAATTACCAAATTAATTCAACTCTTCACGGAGTCAATGGGGATTCACCCTCCCAAGTCCAATTTTCAACCAACTTGTCCTCCTTATCCACCTTGTCCACAATTTTCACAATATTCATTCTCCGATTTTGCTTCATATACTCCTTTTCTAGACTAACCCATTGAAGAAAAATCCGAGCTAGAAAAGAGTATAGAAGCCATGCAGGAGGCCGAACGAAAATTTCAGGCCTCCTCAATTCCATAATATTTTCAAGATTCATACTCAGTTCCACCAGATCAAAATAGGAAACCATCAATCTTGGAAATGAGTATGCGTGAGTCCGAGCAACAATCACAAAATCTTATGGACTCACGATTTCACCACAAATTTCAAAATAAAACTTCATCTTTTCAAGTCTAATCACAACAAAATGATGAACCAATCGACTATGAAAAGCTGCTTGAAGCCATGACTCAGGCTCAAATCACTCATAATCATGACAGAGATATGATAGTCAAAGCTCTCCATTCTCACCCTGACCATTCCTGTTGTCGCTAACCATTCTTTAGAGCCAAAGAATCATATTATTTTGGAAAACAAGATTCCATTTCAGCACACCCATTTGAACTTGCCCAAACTCCAAATTTTAAAAATCACATTGATATTTTGGCAAGTTATCCCTTTCCTGAAATTGAACTTGAGAATGAATATGATTCTGAACCTCAAGTTGATAATTTAATTTTACTTCTTGATTCAATAATGACTCCTGCATCTCCACCTGATTTCAATCTTTCTCCAAAGCCCACATTGGATCCTATGCCTGTCCATTGGGAAATTGAATCACCAATCTTTTATGATCATCATATTGAACTTGACCAATTTCATACTTTTGAAAGTTCTATTGACAAATTGGCAAGTTCTCATCTTTATGTAATTGAACTCAATGAGGAATGTGACCTTGAGTCTCAAATTTGTGATCCAGTTAAAATTTCTGAATCAATATTGACTCCTATTTTGCTACCTAATTTGAGCATTATTTTAGAGTCAGTTTTGATTCCCATACCTATCATTCTTGAACTTGAATCACCAATCTTAAAAAATCACATTCCATTGTGGGAAAATGAGTGTGGACTTGTGATTTATCTTCTTGATTTGGACCTACTTCCTGAATAAATTTTGACTCCTAAACCTTTACCTGACTTCAGTCATTTTCCTAAGTCGATCATAGTTCATGCCCTTCCTGCTTCCATTCAATCATTACATCTCTTCATACTCCATTTTAGGACAGAGGTGTTGATAATAATGACTCAGAAATTAGTTTGAAATTTTGGAAATTAGATGGGGTAAAATTCTTAATAAAAATCATTCATATATACATTATTTTAGTGGGTTATATTAGAGAGGTTTCTGGTGGGTCCTTTCGAACTCCATGAAAATTAGATTGTGCCGCATTTCGTGACCAATCAGATCACCACCGAAGCCACCACTATAAGGTAATATTTTTCTTCCCTTTCCTCTTTTTCATGCATCTATGCATTAATACATACATTGAGGACAATGCATGAGATAGGTGTGGGGGAGGGTTCTAACATAACTTAGGTTTTATTTTTATTATTAAAAAAATTATAATTAACATTTTCTTTACTTTGAAAAATTTTTTGAAAATAGAAATAATATTTTGACATATTTTTTGTAAGAAATTAAGTCAATTTTAAGGAATAGGATAATCATAATGAGGATTTCTTATACTTGATCAAAATAAGATTATTTGTTTGATTTCTAAAATTAGGAAAAAATTTAAAAAAGTAATTTAGTCTTGATTTTTACCTTAATGATATATGCATGCTTTATACACTTTTACACTTAGGGTTCAAAAACAAAGAGTCTTATGCCTTAAAAAAGAAAAAGAAATATATATATATATATATATATATATATATATATATATATATATATATATATATCCTCAGATTAAGCTGGGTATTTGTGCTTCATAAAGCATAAGTATTCACGCTCAAAGGCGGTTCATATAATAAAATCCTTAGTTTTTTGGTTTTGTTTCGATCGAGTTCTTAAATCCTTGGGGTGTCTTCTCACCAGTGTCCTAAGACCGTTTGGTTTGGGAGTCACCGATTAATGGCTCGTTACATGAGCAGATTAGAAAGCCTAATAGAACTAAGGAATAATAACACCAAAAGTAAAAAAATAAATAAGTAAATAAGGCATAAAAGTTAGAGTTAAAGAACCTTAGTCAAAATTTCATGGTCATGAAGGTGCATATGACTTAAGGTAAAGTAATAGACTAGATAAGAAGTACAATTTGACTCCTTACTTTGATTGATAACAAATTTTGAATAAGAGACTAAGTTTAGGAATGAAAAATTCAGTTTTCCTATAACTTATAGATTACCTAATTCTTACAATAATATTTTAAATATTTTTTCTTTCAAAATGTGTTTTCAAAATATTAACATTTTTCTCTTTCTTTATGGATTTTGTGGGTGCAATCCACTGAAAATCCTCATGAGACAAAACTCATCCTCTAGGGGAAACCTAAAGGTTTAATGGCTTATTGCACATGCTCAATGCAATCGCGTGACCTGCGAAAGTGGTCCAATAATTTTGGTTTAGTTTTGTTGTTTTGCTTAAGGACGAGCAAAAGATAGGAATGGGGGTGCGATCGGCCGCTGATATGGTACATTCATTATCAGATTCTCATACTTATTATATAATAAACTCTGCTTTTAATCCTAATTATTGTCTAATTTATATGCAGGTCCATTGCTAAAGGAAAGGAAAGAGAAACGAGCTCAAAAGCCTATCAAAATTCTTATTTAATTCAGAATTAATTCAAAATCAGAAAATCAGGGCAAATCATGGCAAATCAGAGAAGTTAAAAATCGTTTAAAATGAATCTTTCTAAATCAATTGGTTAAAGCCAAAAATCAAAGACAGTTTCATCAAATTCTAGAGAAACGGGAAAACCAGCAAGAGATAAAGGCTTATCACTTTATCAGAGAATTCCACAAACCAGGTGTGGCCACCTGGCCACACTATGGCTGCAGAAACGCGGCTTGGTTAGATCTGTTGGGGAGCGTTTGCTCCCCTTATCTTCACACTCCCTCCCCCGTTGGGTTTTGCCTATAAATACTAGGTTTTTCAGAGCGTACAGGCAGCGACCAAGCAGAGATAGATTCTTAGGCGAGTTTTTCATTCTTTTTATTGAGATTTTTATTTTTCTTTTTATGTAATTTTCAGTTTTTATTTATGTAATTCAGAGGAGATCAGAGTTTCATAGAAGAATAAGAGTGAAGCTTGTGTTGAGAGTGACACCGGTGTAAGTTGTTCTTCTTTTCTCTTATTGTTATAAGATTGAATCTACAGTTACATTTTTTATGTTCTTCTTTGTTTTTTATGTTCTTGTTCTTCTTTGTTTTTTGTGTTCTTCTTTTGGTACCAATTGGTATCCATGTGAGTTATATAGCATCAAAAGAGCCTTGCCATGCGAGTGCCACCGATAACTCATGCGATGAATTTTTAGTCTCATTCTATATCATTTCATACTTGTTTCGTCTTGATGATGTAATGTAAAAAAGACGGGAATCAACTCTTATGGGCTATGCGCTGATTGCCTCTACTTCAAGGTAACATCATTGCCGCAGATTCAAGATAAGTATTGGGCCAAAGGAGGTAAGTAATTTTTAACTTTCTTTTCTTTTAATTTTAGTTTAGATCACAACACCATCCTTTTTATCACTCTTTGTCAATTTCTTTGTATATGTCAAGTTTCTATTTTCTCCACCTTCTTAATCTACCACCTTCTTCCTAACTTAACTTTAACTTATTTTTTCTTTTCTTTTAAAGAACTAAAAGAAGATCTTTAACCATTCTTGAAAATTAAAAGAGAACTTACTAAAAAGCTTCCATCGCTAGTCCCTCCTTGTGGATCACGACCCGTATAGCCACTTGCTATAGTGGTAGCATTGAGCAGCTTGCATTTTAATTTTGTGGTATGGATGTGTGGTTTGAATGTGGAAGAAAAATCTTATGAGTCATACTTTGTATCGTCTCTTGAACCTAATGATTATGATGACCAAGAATCCATGTGAGACAACTATCACTAAGAGGTTAACATAATTAGTAGAGCAATTAGTAGTTAGTAGCAATGAGTTTTCTTTCATAGTTTCCTGCTTTCTTTTGTACTTTGTTTTAAAAATAATTTCCAAAATCTTTTAATCATTTTCTTGTCGATGTTTTCACCAACTTCTTAGTTCACCTTTGTTTCATTTTCTTTTTGTTTCAAACTCACTTCCTACATCACTTCACTTTTCACTTCACCTTTATTTTATTGTTTTGTTTTATCGATTCCATAAACACTTCTCTTTTGTTTTTATATCACTGTTTTCATCGCCTTCTCTACCTATCACTTCTGGATTTTTTTCTTTTCTCATTCTTTAACAAAGAAGAACTTGTTAATATAGCACGTGAATAAGGACCGTTAATGCTTCTATCGTCTTCCGTCCCTGTAGATTTGACTCGTTGATTCAATGCTATAATGAAAGTATCGAGGGAATATTAGCACACACGTAATTTCATTGATTTCATAAAACACACATTTTCAAGTACTGGTTCTGCCCGAACAGATCCTTCCCATGGGCACACGGTTTTTGCCACATTTTTGCAACCAAATGTTAGTCGTTGGGCTAGTGATTTCACCTCATCCTTTCACCACCCTTTGGCACACCTCTCCTCTTATAAATACAGCTCCATAAACAGAGGCAAAGGACGTAGAGTAGAGTTTAGTCTTAGGCTTTCATTCTAGAATTTAGGTTAGGATTTTGTTGTTAGTTAGTTTATCATAATATAATCTTCATTTATTATCCTTTTTTTGTTCTATCCTAGTCCATAAAATAGAGAGGAGAGTTGTAGTTTGTAATTGAAGTAGCATCAAGGAGGATTCAACTCTTGCAATTCATCATCTCGATTTTTGGTATGTATCTTTTATTTGCTTGTTCTTTGTTTAATTGAATTCTTTTCGCAGCTCACTAAATCTCTACCCTCTTTTCTCTACTTTTGATCAATTTTATGACCCAGTTGAATCATTTGCACTCCTTAGTTTAAGTCTTGCATTATGCGAGTGTTCTTGAAGGCACATGAGGACGGGTGTTGGTTTGTAACTCTTTTTTAGAAATTGATTTTTAAACTTGCTTTTATGCCATAGTTGATTTTCTTGGTGGTTTAACATTCCCATTTAAGGACGGTATTTAAAAGAACTTTTATTCTTCACTATCATATTTGATTTGCTTGGACACTTGCTGATGATCCAAATTGATTTTTAAGACAGAGAAATAACTTGTTTTTGACAAAGTACCGAAACACTTTCATCTATCCCTCCTTATGGATCATGACTGGCATAATCACTTTCCTATCGTGTTAGTATTGAGAAAACCAATCTTAATATACGATTTCAAAACTGTTTTTGTGCTCAGTTTTACCCTAATCAGCTGCCAGCTTTCGAAGCTTTTCTTCAACACTGGCGGAGGGTAACGTTCCTCCTAGAGTGATCGGGCCCTGGTACCAACTGTTCGGGACGGCTCCACGCACATCCTTCGACTCATCCTCCCATGGACCGGTCACCCAGACCATGGTATTCCGCATACCGTGATCACTATCAACTTTGTTGATAATAATCTTCTCGCAACCACTCTAGAACACGAAGTAGCGCGCATCCTGGTTTGTCTACCTCACCGTGTAGGCCGCGCTGAAAACCTCATGCTGGCAGGCCTTTGAGACGCTAAAAACACAGAGGGCCTCGAATTCCAGCACAGTACATGCCCTGACAACTGCGAGAGGCAACCCTGTAGCGGACCAGATGATCGGGGGCAAAAAGTGTATGTTTTGAAATCAAGATTTAAAGTGTATGTGCTTTGGCTTCCTCGATACTTCCGTTATAGCATAGAGGCTAAAACGAGTCAAATCCACAAGGACGGGAGGCGATAGAATCTTACATGGTATGTTCACATATATGTTAACGGTTCTTCAATATTTGAAAGAATGAAAAGAAAAGAAAACAAAGAATGGAAAGAGAAGTACGGTGAAAGAAGTGGAAAACATAGAAAAGAATATATTTGTGATTTTTGATATTGTTTCTAAAACAAAGTGAAAAAGAAAGAGAAAACCAATCTTAATATACGATTTCAAAACTGTTTTTGTGCTCAGTTTTACCCTAATCAGCTGCCAGCTTTCGAAGCTTTTCTTCAACACTGGCGGAGGGTAACGTTCCTCCTAGAGTGATCGGGCCCTGGTACCAACTGTTCGGGACGGCTCCACGCACATCCTTCGACTCATCCTCCCATGGACCGGTCACCCAGACCATGGTATTCCGCATACCGTGATCACTATCAACTTTGTTGATAATAATCTTCTCGCAACCACTCTAGAACACGAAGTAGCGCGCATCCTGGTTTGTCTACCTCACCGTGTAGGCCGCGCTGAAAACCTCATGCTGGCAGGCCTTTGAGACGCTAAAAACACAGAGGGCCTCGAATTCCAGCACAGTACATGCCCTGACAACTGCGAGAGGCAACCCTGTAGCGGACCAGATGATCGGGGGCAAAAAGTGTATGTTTGAAATCAAGATTTAAAGTGTATGTGCTTTGGCTTCCTCGATACTTCCGTTATAGCATAGAGGCTAAAACGAGTCAAATCCACAAGGACGGGAGGTGATAGAATCTTACATGGTATGTTCACATATATGTTAACGGTTCTTCAATATTTGAAAGAATGAAAAGAAAAGAAAACAAAGAATGGAAAGAGAAGTACGGTGAAAGAAGTGGAAAACATAGAAAAGAATATATTTGTGATTTTTGATATTGTTTCTAAAACAAAGTGAAAAAGAAAGAAAACTCATGGGTACTAACTACTAATGGCTCCACCAACATGTTAACCTCTTAGTGATAGTTACCTCACAAGTATCATTGGCCATCACTAGTCTTTGGTTCAAGAGCGTTACAAAGTATGGCTCATATGTTAACTTTCACATTCAAATTCAACCAACAAGTGCAAGTTACACTTAAATCATCAAAACCCAATGAGAGCAAGCATGAAATAAAATAATGTTAGTTTATTAGAGATTTAGATGTTAGAGTGTTAGAATCCATCATCATGAGCCATCAATGACTCTTGCAAGAGCAAGACCAAGTAGAGGCTATTAGATTCATGTGGATTATCAAATAAGAAGTTAGACTAGTTAGTGTTTAGTAGTTAGTTGTCATGAGAGAAAAGATTAGCTAAACATGTAAAAGGAGTTAGAGAAAAAATAAAGATAAGTTAAGAGAGCACCTTTCATAAATTGTCACATTCTATTACAAGCACTCTTGCTTCCCAATCATGTACCACTCTCTCTCCTATTATAAGATCTACAAGAAATGAAAAATATAAAGGAGGAAGAAGAAGAACACTAACTTAAACTAACCTAAACTACAAAATGAAGATGAAACTACCCTAAAACATTACATATCTTTGCTCTGGAAAACCTCAAGGGATATTTATAGGCACCAGGGGAAAAGGGGGCCAGGGGGAAACCCTGGCCCAAAGTACGGGCGCGGCCGCGCCTGTACAGCTGTGAAAACGTAGCCCAGGGTGCGTTTCTGCTGCTCTTTTAGAGCCCGTGCTGTCCTGTCTATCCCTTGTCAGCTGCAGTTCTCAGTTTCTGATTTTGGGCCCCTGATTTTGACAAATCAGCTCTCCAAAGTCAATGGCTATATTTTAGTTCTTTAATCACCCATTAAATGGTGATTTAGGGTCTTCTTCTTCAGTGCACACCATGGACTTAGAAACATGCAAGAGAGGTGTTATTAGCAGAATTTATTATTAAATAAATGTGAAGATGTTGTATGAAATATGTAGTTTTAAAGACTAATCACCAGAATGCTGCAGATGAATTTCATTAACAACAGCTTTAGCCCAAGCACTTGAATCTGAGGATGCATGTAGACGCTGTTGTTGGGTAGTGACAGCACAAACTCAGTGTCCTGAGGACAGAATTCAATATTGATTCCAGAGGAAAGGCGGATACCATATTTCACCATGTATTCGTCAACATCCTCCTGTTGTGAAGCTTTGTGGTTCTTGATTGAAATTCGTGCCTATCCTGGTGCAAAATTGGGATCTCTTCTCCTTCTCCTCCGCCCCGTCCTTGCCTCTGCTTGCACTGCTGACAGTGCCAGACTTGCTTCCTTTCGTCATCTCTGAACAAAAAGAGGGCTAAAAAAGATCACAGAAGAAAAAAGACGAGAGGATGAAGAACTCTGAGCTTTGGGGATAATTTCTAGATTTTTCCTTTAACGTTTAAAATTTGAGAATCCATTTGATTATAGGCCTACACATGTCGCGATTGATCGGAACTGAATAGCCGCACACGATTCATGACACCAGCCTCGAGCGCCGCCCCCTCCAAAAAATTGGGTTACCTGACCAACCTACAGCGGATATGACGGGCATTAAAGGCTCTGACAGCCTGTAGAGGCACACCATAAAAAGACAAAAATTGAAGCGACACAGACACTCCGAGCCCAAGCAAAAGGAGTCGGCTCCCCTCCTTTTCCCTTGGAGTTTCCGGGAAAAAGTAATTCCCGGGGATGAATTCCCGACCTCCTGCCTAAGAGGGACGCAGAGGAGGCATCTATTGTGGTTGATTTCTGACCTCCTTGAGATTATGACACGCGTCCATCCAACCCCATGTTAATCATGTGACGCGTCAGCCTATCTAGTATCTATAGTAGAGTCCCAGTCTCAGTAGAGTCCCAGTCTCATCTAAAATTTGAGTAATTCAAGCAGTCAGAGAATAGGATAGAGTCAGCTATGAGTACCCTCAGCTTCCAGCCAAACTTTCATTTGAATCTGGCGCTTACTGCTCGAGAGCAGTTCAAACCATAGTGACGGCTTGACGAAGGCTATTGGATAAAGACAAACACATCTCTTTTAATTAAAATGGGAATGCTCAGCTACAATTGCCTCCATGATAAACAATTAAGATAGGATAGACATTCAGTTAGATGAGAATCTTGTAATTTTATCCAAAGATAACTGCCAGTATAAATAGAGAACCCCCTCCAATAAGAGGGAGCGACCAGTTAATCTCAGAAACCCTAACTCTAGAGATAAGGCACCTCTTCAGTGTAATTTTCTCTGAATTATAGTAGAATTCTCTTTTCCCCTCCGTGATTTTTCGCTTTTGGGTTTTCACGTAAATCTCTGTGTATTCTCTGATTTGATATCTGCAATTTACTCTTAAATCCTTGTGAATTGGTTCGTGGATAACTCCTCTGAGAATTACCCACCGGACTTATGTTCTATACTTGGATACTATTCAAATGTCAATGACCAAGTTGAGGCAATCATCCACAAAGTATAGAAGCTCACTCCATTTCATGAGCAACACTTGATGTTTTTGAAGATTCAAGGTGTATCACTTGTCAAGGATTAAATATGAGACACAATTCAATTCAAAGGTTAGTATGTTAATGGTGTTTTATTATTTAGTTAGACATGAGGTTCTTTACTTGAATTCTCTGCTTGTTTTTTCTTGCTCTTATTTTCAGTCGAATTTTCTCTAATCTTCTTCTTCACTTTGCCTTATTTTCGTCGAGTAAGTTTCCTTGTTTTTTTTCATTTCTTTGTTTCTTTTTTTTTTTTTCCCTTGTTTTCTTTTCTCAATTCAAAACTAACAAATCAATCCTCTTTTTTCTCTTTCCTTTTCTTTATTTTGATTTTGTTTTCAAGCAGAGAAAACTTGATTTTTGAAAGTATCAAAACACTTATATCGTATTCCTCCACATGTACATGATGTGTTAGCCCTAGAGTTACACGGTATATTGAGAACCAATTCACCACACGCTCTGATTTTAAAAGATTATTTCCTATGCTTTGGTTTTCCGATTCGACAAACATTCATTCAATCAAACAATGAGCATTTGAAGGAGCTGTCCTTCGGTGGGGAGCTGGGTGTCGCGCCCGTTGGCCTCTACTTTCTAGTTAGTAGGTGGGAAAGACTGACTTACTCCAGCATTTTTGATGAGAGCGTCTGTATAAGGAGTACGACGATCAGTGGGGTTCGCGTCCCCTTCAGCAAACGACTTAGCCTTCGGGGGGCAGAAGTAGCGGCTCGGGAGACATTCTTTCTTGATGAAGTCATTTCTGAAAAGGCGAGGCTTTTGAGGAGGGAGGTTTAGGAACGTTTGGAGATGAGAGAACTTTCAGCATGGACTCAAAGCTTTGAATAAAAGCATAAAAATATAGAGGTAAATTTCTGGGAGGAATTTATCTACATTCAATTTGTAATTGGAGGTTAAATCAGCGCAAACACCAGATAATTACGTGAAAACCCCAATGAGAAAAAAATCACGGAGCAAAAAGAGATTCAACTAAATCCAATAGAGATTACAATAAATTCTCAACACTCTATCACAAGTTCAATTCTTTAGGGATCCTCTTGTTCTAAGGAAGATAGATGTTATAGTTGTGTGTTGATTAGCTAAGTTGTGACCTCCGAGATTTCTGCCTCTGGAACAGTCAATAATCTCAACGACGCGTAATGCCCCAGCTGTACGCGGTTGAGTGGCACGTAATCTTCAGAGATTGTGCCGGTTGGCGAGGAATGAGATTCAGATCTGTGTATATAGCTCCACGTGCAGGGTTGTGGTAACCATTCTGTTAGCCAGTGGACCGGTGAGATCGATTAGATGAGACCGAATCTGTACCTTTATGATCTACGAAATTTGTCAAGTATTGCAATTTCATAAGTGTCACAATTTTGACCATTACAATCATACAAATTATAAATTAGTGACAGGGGTGGTATAACCAATTTTTCATTTCTCTCACAATAAACTTGATGATAAACATGAAAAATTGTGAAGCAAGAAAATGTCAAAAGAGTAGGCCAGTAGCTATCTTGGTACCAATCTTATCAAATGTGTGGAGTAGAGAATTACAGGGGGGATGGGCCAATCTGAAAGGTGCATCACGCACGATTTTCTCCTTG